>VKKW01000500.1:0-64762 GCA_018350135.1 Citrus trifoliata | reverse complement strand
GGGTAAATGAGCTTTCTAGTTTTTCTTACTTTTTTTCAGTGTTACACTTCTCCAGATTAATGTGTTGTTAAGATAAGGAATGTTGATACTTTCAGCATGAAGAAAGAGCATTTGTTCTGAAGTTCTCCGCAATGGAGATCTACAATGAAGCGATTAGAGACCTCCTTAGTACAGATAATACTCCACTTAGGCTGCTAGATGACCCGGAGGTGAATGCCACTTTCCCTAGTGGTTTTATCCAATAAGTATCCCGATTCTCTCTCATGAGTTTTTATTTTCATCAGAAAGGGGTTGTTGTGGAGAAAGTAACGGAAGAAATTCTGAAGGACTGGAATCATTTAAAAGAGCTCCTTTCAATTTGTGAAGGTAAGGCATCTTACAAAGTCCAATTATCAATGGATGAATTTGTATGTTTTGAATAATGTTGTTTATTACATTTCTGCAGCTCAAAGACGGATAGGGGAGACCTTACTGAATGAGAAAAGCTCCAGATCTCATCAAATCATAAGATTGGTTTGCCCCTTCATCTGTTTTCTTTTCTGGTTTGAGCAATTTTTCACGTATCATCAGTATGGAGCACTGTAGGACTTTTCAATTTACACCGTCTTTTCTATACTAATTTGCTTAGATGATTGAAAGTTCTGCTCGAGAGTTCTTAGGCAAAGAAAATTCAACCACTCTTTCAGCCAGTGTGGTAAGGACCTAAAATTCTCTGGAAAGTGTCTTGGGCATTTTGTCATTTTTCAGTGAAAAATTACTAAACTGAGTCGTTCCAAATTGATGTTTTGTGCAGAATTTTGTTGATTTGGCAGGGAGTGAGCGTGCTTCCCAGGCATTATCAACTGGGGCAAGATTGAAAGAAGGTTGCCACATAAACCGCAGTTTACTGACTCTGAGCACTGTCATTCGCAAGCTAAGGTTAGTAATTAAATTTTCTTCCTGATAAACATGTAATTTGTTTTGGCTGAAGTGTTTTGGACATAATGTAGGTTACTTTGGCTGTGTAAATTTCACTTTTCTGGACCAAGAGATAAACAATTTTTACAGTGGAAGCTTGAGATAATTTCTCAAATGCAAGAAACTGAAGATGACAATTCGAAATTGTGTAGTCCGATTCTAGTTATTGTTCACTTGTTGAACTACTGGACTTTGTGGTTTTATGCAAATTGTTAATATGAAAGAAAAACAGTCAGATTGGATTACGGGGATGCAATAAATCGAGCAAAGCTAGACTGAATCTGAGTTATTCAAGCCTGGTTCAAATAAATTGATCGCAGTTCATGGTTGATTGAACTTGATAAACAAAGCTGATGCTCCTTGTGAACATTGTAATATAATTCGAGTTCCTTTAAATTGGTTTCCTAAAGTTATTGAGCCAATTGAGTGCTAATTTGTTTATGACTAATAATTTTCTGATTACGTATAAAATTTATAGTAGTGGATTAGATCAAATAAGAATTCATATCATATAAACTAATGTGGTATGGGGGTACTCAACTCTTCATCTGAACTGGATTCGAACTTCTAAAAGTTCGTGTTTGAGCTTGAAACCATGACAAGTTTAATAATGAGCTCAAGCTCAAGTTCAAGCAGAATTCAATGGTTAAATGAATCAAACCACATTTACAAATGACAAAATTTGACTCATTAGCGGTAGGGATTTTGACCCACTAGCTTGTTTGGTACTTGTTGATATATATATATATAGAAGAGAGAGAGAGAGAGAGAGAGAGAGATCCTATAACTGAAGCAAGAGTTATATCTTTGCTCTGCTCCCTAGAATTTCCTTGCTTTGGAGCTTTTATGCTATGGGGAGCTGAACTTAACTTGCTTATTGTTGTGGTGCTGTGATTCATGCAGTAAAGGAAGAAATGGACACATCAATTATAGAGATTCTAAGCTGACTCGGATGCTGCAGCCTTGCTTGGGTGGCAATGCTAGAACTGCCATCATTTGCACTTTGAGCCCTGCTCGAAGCCATGTCGAGCAAACCAGAAACACTCTTTTGTTTGCGTGTTGTGCAAAAGAAGTAACTACAAAAGCACAGGTCAATGTAGTCATGTCAGATAAGGCCTTGGTTAAGCATTTGCAAAAAGAGCTGGCTAGATTGGAAAGCGAGTTGAGAAGTCCTGCCCCTGCTTCATCGACGTGTGATTATGTGGCATTATTGAGAAAGAAAGATCTTCAGATCCAAAAGGTAAGGATTTACTTTAGTATTAGTTTTCATAGTTTGTTGGTAGTTAAAATGCTCACATGTGTAGGCATGGGGATTCCTAGACGCTGTTGATTTGTCAATGTCCAGTTACATATGTACTGTTTTGTGGATAAGCATGTTAATTTGAAAAATATTGCAATTTACTTGAAATATATGGTGGTTAAAATATTTTAGGTTTTGTTTGCCCTAAAACTTGATGCATATATTGCTACCTTTTGTATGGCTTATCATTTTTATGGCACCAATACCACACTTCTTTTGTGTCCATCAGGCATAAACCAGGAGATAGGGAGAGTAGACATAAGATGATAAAGTTTCACTTTGATGAATCAAATAAATGGTGCAAACTAGAGAACTTTCAACTATTGCCACAACATATTATTATCAGATGTGCTTCAGGCCCCTAGCCGTTTTAGTTCAAACAGTATCTAAATACCTTTGCCCTAGAACTTTCATTAGACCTTTCAGTATGACTTACTGCATGACTGGAAAAGGCCCAAAGTTATGTTTTATGTTCTACTCTCATGGGAATCCTAGATTTAATGATACATGAGATGTAGCTTAATGTGGTTACTCCTAGATGGCAAAAAGATTAGTTTATACAACTAGTTCCATGTTACTATTGGCTAATTCTAATTTCATGGTTCTGTATCATGCAGATGGAGAGAGAGATTAGGGAGTTGACTAAGCAGAGGGATCTTGCTCAATCTCGGGTTGAGGATTTGCTGAGAATGGTTGGATGTGATCAAGATTCAAGACAAGAGGTGTATATTTTTGCCACTTACTGCAGAGTTTGAGTTTTTGATATATTACTAACTCTTTCTTTCATTTCATTTTTTAGACTGGTCGCAATCATAATTCTCATAAGCAAGTGAGTGATATATGGGAAGACGAATATTCAGAATCAGAGGCATCAGGTGTTGCTGATTTGCACCGTATGAAAAATGGTGTTAAGAAGTTGAACACAACTCGTTCTATGACACAGAGAGTGAGAATAATTCTGAGTATCTCTATCATCCGGAAAATAATGAAGACCCTACTTTGTCTGATTGTACCTCATCACCTCTGCCAATTGGAAAGAAAGTTGTAAGATCCTATTCAGGCAAGAGTCTGGAGGAGAATGCAGGTGGAACCGCAGAAGATCTGATGAATACTGCAGGGAAGTTCAATGTATCGAGATGGAAGGATCAAGTAGGTTCAAGAACTTTGAATCTCATGCCTTATCAAATGGTGAAAATGAAGGAACGCTGGCTTTGACATACGAGGATGGAGATGTAACAGGTCAAGAAATGATATCAACCCCTGTGAATGGAGATAGGGAGGAGAGACGAATCCAAAATGGTTTACATATGGTGCGTTGGAGCAGAGACTCAATAATGTGCAAAAGACCATTGAATCTCTTGTCAGTCCTTATCCTGATGCTGGCGAATCCTCTCCAAGGTCATTGGCAGAAGATATGTCGAGTTCCAGAAGCCTATCGCTAGCTAGGAGCCGGAGCTGCAGAGCTAAGCTCATGGCTGGGTCATCTTCTCCAAGTTTGGAAAAGGGAGAACAAATTGAAAGCACTCCACCCAATGGGTTTGAGAAAAACTTCCCTGGAAGACCAGAAGGTTCCAAAAGAAGTTATTTAGTTATGGTACCAACACTTCAAGTTTGTCAAGAAATGATTCTTTATCTTCACTTGAGAGTGCTTCCATCAAAACCTCTGCAGATGAAGATATAACTAGCATTCAAACTTTTGTTGCGGGATTGAATAAAATGGCCAAAAATCAGGTGAGAACAGTTCAGTATATTTGTCTTTACTAGATTTAGGTTTCCTTTGAAATGGTTTTGATGCATGCCACTTGTGCATTGCAGGCTCAGGAGACAGGACTACAATCTGATAACTCTGAAAAGAATGTGAAAGATGTAGGATTGGATCCAATGCATGAAGCACTAGAAACTCCTGAAAATTGGCCAGTGGAATTTGAGAGGCAGCGAAGAGAGTTATTTCAACTTTGGCAAACTTGCAATGTTTCGTTGGTCCACAGAACCTACTTTTTCCTGCTCTTTAGAGGTGACCCATCAGATTCCATTTACATGGGAGTGGAGCTTAAAAGACTTTCGTTCCTTAAGGAATCTTTTTCTCAAGGAAATATGGCAATGCAAGATGGTCGAGTCCTATCTTTAGCTTCAAGGTTCGTTCTCACCGTACTGTTTGTGCACGTGCATTTTCGTATGTGGATAATTCAAGTGTCATGGATTTTAGAAATTTTCTTCTGGTTCTGAATAGTAAGACCAAACATGAACATGAATCCCAGGAATTTGGGAATTTGATTTGGAAAATGTGTCATTATTCATCTGGAGTGTTATACTATTCGTGCTTCATTTGTTTATGGTTTTAAGCGTTTAATTCATGAGTACTGTAGAAGAAAAATGGTGGATGGGGTTGTGAGGCATGCCCATGATGTCATAATAGAGTGCATGGAAGGATACACCATTCAATTATTTGATCTTTAGCTCTAGAATTTTGAACCTCTGAAGCCAAAACAGTTTTTTATTTCATTTTGTTGCATTGTTGGACATTTCTTTTATGTTTCTACCTTTGCAGCACAGGCATCTTTAAACATGTATTACATTATCTTCTATGTTCTATATTAGTACTTCATCATCTTATAAGATTTTCTAATCTGGAAACAGTGAGAGGGCTCTTCGTCGTGAGAGAGAACTCTGAGCAAACTGATGCGCAGAAGGCTTTCAGCAGAGGAGAGGAATAAACTCTACCAGAAGTGGGGTATTGGGTTAAACTCAAAGCGCAGGAGGCTTCAGCTGGCCAACCACTTGTGGAGCAACACCAAGGATATGAACCGCATCACAGAGAGTGCGGCCATCATTGCAAAGCTGATAAGATTTGTCGAACAGGGCGATGCCCTCAAGGGAATGTTTGGGCTTAGCTTCACTCCTCTGACAACCCCAAGGCGAAGATCCTTAGGCTGGAAGCACAGCATGGCATCCCTTTGTAAGCTTGTTTTACACCAACTTTTATGCACACACACGGCTGTAGAGGTGTTGAATTAGATAGGGCAATGTAGCATTCTTTTCATGATTGAAAGGTTGTAACTATAATTGTTGTAGGCTTGGTAATGTGGCTTTCTGGTTTTGATACGATTGTGTTAATTAGCAGTATTTGTTGATTGCTTGACCCAACTAAACCAGCATAAATCTCCTTAAGGTTCTTCAAAATATTGTCCCTTAACATTATCAATAGATTTTAAAACATACAACACGTTGACAATAAGTTTTACAAACTTGCAACGGATAGTCTCGTGAACCAATATAGTCATAAAAATATTCCCAATTAAAAAACTATACTATTCAAGTTGACTACAAATTATGTGATTAATCTGATCCATATTTATAAATAGTTTTTTCTTATCACTTAGAATAATGGGTGGATTATTTTAATTTAAAATTTTGAAACACTTTATCATCCATCGACATTTACACAACATGATGACAAATATTCAAAGTACTAATCAACTAATAAAAAATGTTCAAATCGAATTTTAAAGTGCGAGAATATTCGGAAAAGTGCATAAATCGTATAGTTTAAGGGTTTTAAGTTTTAAGTTTTTAAATCCTACAGTTTTTAAGTTTTCTCGAACGTTTCTCACACTTTATGATCCGAACTATTATCAATAAATATACTCTTTATAATGTTAAATTACATAATGTCAACGTATCAAATTTGTGTCAAAATTTTAACTTAGAATAACTTATTATTTTTCTTTTTGGTTAGGAATATATACCTATTTATTTTCATTTTTAAACTTAATAATATTGTACTAAAATGTTAGTAATACAAATTCTGCATTTTTATTGATATGGTATATGGAACATTATAGCAAAACTACCATTTACTAAAAATATTTATTTTATCATGTCAATGTCACTTGGAGCCTTGTGCATACAAACTTTGGGAAAGTATAACATGATTTACAGTACGGACGACTAAAAATATTGCCATGTATGCATAAAAAGAGGAAATTAATTGAAAAAGAAAAAGAAAAAGAAAAAGAAAAAGAAAAAGAGAAAAGAGCAAAAACGTGAAGCGTTTTAGCTGGGCTGCTTGCGGCTTGACATTATTTCCCAGAAGGGAGAAAACGAATAGCGGAGTTTCTACTTTCTAGAGGGACGACAGCGAAAGTGAAAGAGAGAGATGAGCAGAGCGATATCAACAGCGGCGTACGTAGCAAGGAGAGCGGCACAGAAGGAGAGGGTTCAGATCCTCTATCGCCGTGCTCTCAAAGACACCCTCAACTGGGCCGTCCATCGCCACCTCTTCTACAAAGATGTATGTAGGCCCCACCACCACTTACATTTCCGATCTCCGATTATACTAATTGTAAAAACATCATCAAAATTCTAACCATTTGATTCTCTGAATTTTCCTGCTCCTAGGCCGATGACCTCCGCCTCAGATTTGAAGCCAACAAACACGTGGTACATTCCCATTCGCTCTTCTTAAAAAATTCATTTTTAATTTCTGATTTTTTTTTTCAATGTTGAAATATCTTGCTTGCTAGCGTTTTATTTCTGAATTATAACAATTTAGTGGAATTTCCATGTGGACTAGAATGCATTTTATTAAATTTATGGGTGCGTGTGAAGGAAATTAATTATGGTAAAAACTAATTACGAGAAAAGTAGTAATAGTTAAAGTGTCTGATTGGTATAGCTGATTGGGCATAAGTGCTTATTTAAATTTTTGTTGTTTTTTTAGTAGAGTTTTTTAAGATTAAATTATTTTATTTCTACTAGGAAAAGTTCAAATTTAGACTTTGGGAGTAGAGGTTGAATTTTTTTTTTTTAAATGTTAAAATGTCTAAAATATCTTGTACTTATTTGATAATGCTATCTAATTATTTTTATACCATAACTTTAAAAAACTTGTCTATTAATGTAATTTTGTAGTCTTTAGTAAAAGCGCTTCTTGACAATCAAATAACTAGAATTATTTTGGTAAAAACTTTACTTATCAAAGCTGTACTAGCAAAAGCTCTACTTAAATAAATTTTATATGAAGAAAACGGAGCCAAAATATTATGAATTTCTGTCTTGCTACCATGAGGTTTTGCAAATTATTTATGGGTGGTATCATTAGTTACTATTAAGTGGAATGTAGTCTTCCTCCTGTTTAGTTATCATCTCAGATGTAGTAAATCTGGCTAAAGTCTCGTTGTGTAAGCTTGCCGAAGTTCGGGCATTGAACTTTCCGAACTATGTTGTAAATTGGTTCTTGTGGTCGTGCTTGCATTACTTGTGAGTGACGGCTCAGTTTTTGTGCTAATATTTTTCTTTCTATTAATAGGGTATCTGGTGATGTTTTGTTTGGTTGATATGCAGACGGACCTTGATGCAATTGATAGAATGATAGATGAGGCTGAAGCAACCTATAACAAGTGGCGGCACCCTGATCCTTACATTGGTAAGTGCTTTTGTACAGGCTCAAAGCATAGAATTCTTTTATGAGAATAAAGGCTTTATGCTTGGGAAGTTTTGCTAGATTACCTCTGTGGTAAATCTATGAAATATTTTTGCGTATAAAGGAGTATAGTTTTTGAAAATGAGACTCTTCTTATAAAAACTGCTTGAGAAATTTATAATCTTACATGGGCTCTTTGTTTCCTTTATTTTCTTTTTGAACTTGTGAAGTTTGTGGGAGTGAGAGCTTAAGTGTAAAAATTATTCCCATTATTCTTGGAGACAATCTCCTCCCGTCACAACAACAACAACAATCCCCCCCCCCCCCGGGGGGCAGGCGACTTGATGGTTTGGTCTATGAGCTTAAAGTTGTTCATTTTCTTCAACTTTTTCTTTTAAGTAAATTTATGTACATCATTCAGCTTTTACCTTCAAAGGGGATTTAAGATTGTTTAGGAATTAGATAGTTCTGTTGTAGGTTGTTGCCCTCGGAAGATGAATGTTGGAAGGTAAGTAAAGCAAAGCGTTTCCTTATCATTAAAGTTAGTGATGGTTTCTGGATATTGTTTGACAGTGCCCTGAGCTTCAAAATCGATCCTTTTGCATACTCTAGTCCATTTTCTGAAATTTTATGATGCCCAAAGGTTTGGATCAAGTACTAAAAGAGTGGGGTGGGTCAAAAGTATACCAATACAAAAAGAGAAAGTCTTGTGTAATGACAGTGTCATTGATTGATGCCATTTGTCTGGATGTCTTGTATTTCAAATTTCTCTGCAGTTCAAATCTGAAACTTTCCTACACTGTTAGGAACTATAGTTTGCTGTCAAGCTGTCCCACCATTGTGCTGTTCACTTTCTCCTGTAATTCATAAACAAATTAGGGTTCCTATGTTGTTTTTTTTTTTCCCTCAAAACGAATTAGAGTTCATGTTGGTTTATAAAATTAATTTTTGTAGATGTGATGTTTCATAGATTGTGCTTGTACTTCACCATGTTGGATTTTATTAATGTCTATGGACTTAATTTATTTATGTGATTGTAATAACGTGCAATGCTTTCTGTCGTGGTGCTTCCCCGAGCTCTGGATCTCCTCTGTGGTTTTGAAGCTTAATTATGTTTTCTTTGTGCAGTTCCTTGGGCTCCTGGTGGTTCCAAGTTTTGCAGAAACCCAACTCCACCTGAAGGGGTAAATTTGTCGTGATTCTCTGCCTTTTGTTCCACATGTTCATTTAGTCATTCTAATGGGCATGGGTTGTAATATTCTGCTGTCTATCACATTTTATGCTCTTTCACTCATTGCATTCACACAAACTTCTTTCGAAATTGAAATAGATTACGTATGCTTCAGTTCTATTGCAGTTAAACTTCTCTCAAACATAAACTAAGGACAGGGTTAATCCTCTACTTATGCCACAGTTCTGCCAATTGCTTTGTACCTCATTCAGATTTTGTTCTTTGCAGATTGAGATAGCTTATGACTTTGGTAAAGAAGATAATGACTAAATTCTGCATCTTTACCTTGACAAAAAATAAAAGGTGAGTACTGATTAGACAAATTGCAGTGATGGGCATTCTTAGTCAAATTAGTCATAGCTTCTTTTGTCCCTCTTTGGCTGCCTGTTTGCAACCAAAAGAATGTATGTTTGCAAGGTTTTTGGTCATTTTTGTTGTGACTTTTTGACCTAGTAGTAATACTGATGTGTGCCTTTGAACTGTCATGATCATGACCTGTCGGTACTATGCCTCTTGAGCATATTTGGCTCATATACGATGAGGTGCTCTCAGTGCGCTTGCGTGTTTGCTGTTACCTTACATATTAAATTCCTAACTTTCTTACCATCGCAGGTTGACATGATCCACGACTTTGATGCTGAAGATGATCACGACCATCATCCTTTTCCCGTTATTCAAGTGAATGCAATTGCTGTAGTTTTAGTAACTTCCTAAGATGTTCAGTTGCTCCTTTCCCTGTGTATCTGGTCTTTGAAGATGAACATCTTTTCTTAGAATTATCAGTGTTTGGTTTTGTGGCACAAAATCGTGAATCCTTTGAGAGGAAAACTGTATTTTTTCCTGAAAATAAGTTGCATCTTTGCATAATTGCATGCTTGTCTTCTGTCTTGCTACAATTAATGAAGGATTATTGATTAGGAACTAATGGGATCGTCCTGACATCTCACAGAGACCTGAAAAACCTGTCTCGAGCCACACTGAGTGTGCTTATGCTGAAGCCAGGCAGCAAAAGAAATCTCTTTGGAAAATTACTGAACAAAACAATTAGAAGATGGCTTGCTAAATCACTTGTTAGAAGTGGATTTTTTTTTTTTCTCTTTTCATTGCAGAAATAGCTGGTATGGCGGGTGGTTTTGATTCTTTAAAGAAGGTTTAAATTATATGATTCACTCAAAAGCAGAGAAAAAAATTGGTTTAGACGTAATTAATTTATTCTTCTGGTTAATATTATTCGATATATTTATCAGTAGTACAAAATACGAATAATTTTACACACTTTTTAGTTTTTACGTCTAGTCACTTGCACTAATGTTGACCTGCAAATTTTTTCGCAAATAATTTTGACAAGAAATTAATTTAGAGATGTACTATTAAACTTAAATTTTGCGTTATTAACTTGAACTTTAATACGATTCATTCTGCACTACAGAAATTTAATAGGAATTTATTTCCTCTAGTGGCCAACGACCGTAGAAAAGTCAAGTTACATCTTATTAATGAAGTAACAATGGCGTTAATCGGGCAGGAAGTGAATTTACCCAGAAATATATAATGTTAGAAAGTACTGAGAATGTTCTTATTAAACGATGTCGGACAAAAAGCAAAGCTTCAAATTTCAGTACTTAATGCTAAGTATTTGATCGCTAAAATTCAATCTTGGCAATCAAGTTAATTGCAAGCCAAAATTTTACAATTTATTACATACTCATCAGGAATAAGAACTGTTTCAACCATTTAAGCCATGATTGATAGCAAAAACGACTTTGAATTGGGCATACATTTGCTGAAGGATCATTGCCCGAGAAAAGGTCCCCATCTTCACTCATAATCACACATTGAGCTCCTCCATCAAATTCAAGCAAGACTTCTTTTGAATATTAGTACTGTTTTCTCAAATTTACTTGCTACCAATTTGGCTAATATGGATAATGATTCAGCAAAAGCAATGGCTAGGGAGATGAACCACAGAAAGGCTTCATCTACACTTGCGATGTCATTGCACTTGCTGGTTATTGTATTAGTCTTCTTATGCACTGGCAACAGAACCCAGAAATTTTGCTGCATTTGCTGCCTGGAATTTTCAGATTGGAGCTTGCTTGGCTTTCCATTTCAGACCTCTATTGATGCATTTTGGTTTCTTGGCTTTTGATTCTGGGGTTTCCCATAGTCGCACACTTCTGCTTAAACTTACTAGACCAGGTGCAAGAGGAAACCCGCACAACTAAAGCATGGATGTATCACAGTGCTCTTTTGGGTATTCCTTCAGAGCATTGTTTTGAACTGTTACTTGGCTTAGTTTTTGCATCTCTACTTCTATATTTCTTTTTCAGATTTACTATCTAAATTCTGCATCAAATTGGATGATGAAGCAGCAAAGGCAAATGCAACTATGTTCAAAGTTGTTGCTCGAGTTGCTACTTCACAACATTCATGATCTTAAAGTCAATTCACACAGTACACAGACTGGCAACTGAACCTAAAAGAGATGGCAAGTATTACTTCCAGACAAACTCATCAGTCTTCTCAGTATCATCTTTGGTTTAACTTATTTCATCAATGGACTACCCATAATTTTGGAGCTAGCGTTGGAATTGCAGCAAAGATAGCAGCAAAATGAGAAAAAGGGAACTGTTAGTCATCTATACTCTTCAACAACATGCGCTAACACTGTAGATTCTAAGAACAACGCTAGTTCTCAATTTCTCATCTCATGTATGATTCTTTAGCTGAAATGTGAACTGGCAAACTTATAAGACACTCCTATCAGGTTCCTCGGCAGCACATATAATAAAAAGCATCAATCAAAATAACTAACTTGAACTTCATCATTCTTCAAATGATTCCCATTCGATGCTAACACAAAACCCAAATAAGTAATCCTAGACAAAACTGAAATCAACTCTAAAACAATTATCAAAAGTTCGTATGATGCAAACTCAATTTCCCCAAAAAAAAAAAAAAAATACAACACGTACAAAAATTAATCATAATTGCCACATATTACTTCAATCAATCCATGAGCATTTAAAAAAAAAAATTAAAACCCTAGCTGCACTAATAACTTAAAAAGCTATTACTACATATAGAGAGAAAGAAACCAACTGAATTTTTTTTTTTGGTTTAACTTAAAAGTAAAAAAGAAGAAAATTCTTAAATGAGCTTGAAAGGGAGAGGCCAGGGAGTGGACCTGGGGACCTCGACTTTGTCCTTGATACGCTCTATCATCTTCTCTTTCTTAGGCCTTACTTTTCCGTACGACCCTTTGAATCTCTTCCCTTTCTTCGTCTTCTTGTCGCCTCGCCCGCACACGATCGGCGCCGCAGATGGCAGAGCTTCCACTGCTGCTGCTGGTCGCGGTGATACCAGCACCCGCCTTGCTACTGCGCCGCACCACTGCATCGTCGCCATTTTCTGCTCCTTTTCTCTTCTCTTTCGCTGAAGTGACGATGAGCGAGTGAACGTGGCTATACTAACCAAGCCCATTAGTTTTGCGTTTTGGGCTCGTTCTACGGGCCGCCATACTTATAGGCCCAATGTACTAATTACCATTTTAAAATTTATTAAAGAAGTTGAAAAATAAAGGTATAATAAATCATTAGATGAAGGTTTGAAAAATAATATATAATTTGTTATAAATAGTTCCAAGCTTAGTACCTGTCGCATGTTTACAAACGCCCATATAACCTAACTAATTATCCATGTAGTAAAGCCAAAATAGACGCAAGCTGTATGTATTGGGCTAGAAGAGCCCACACGAGTTTAAAGCGAGGAGGGATTATTGACGATGCCTCCAAGACTCGACGGATTGGTTTCAAACAATTTCTTTAGTCACCTGAGATCGAATGTTAGGAAATTAAAGAGATAAAAATTATTTTGGACGTGTAATTATAATATTATTGTAGATATAATACAATTAACAATGGTTTTTTTTTTTTTGTAAAATAACTCAAATAGTCATGTGATCTTGATTCTGATACAAATTTTGCATTCTAATGAGATATATTGACTTAATTTTACACAAGATAAATATAATATTATTTTTTTATGAATAGTGGGCTCTTCTCTTAATCTTAAGTATGATGATAATAACCCGAGTCGGTTGAGGTATGACAATGCTCAGATTTGGGCCCGAACACATTTTTTGAATACTTGGATTGGATCAAGTTACTTTTACTTGAAATAAAAAAGATATTTTGTGTTTTGTAATTTTATATATATATATATATATATGTATATATTTTATAATTTTATGATTTTATGTAAATGAAATCGAGCATGAAATATAAACTTTAAATATTTAAAATTTTAAATATATGTAATGAGTGAGTTAGATAGATATAATTGCTTAAAATAATATATATTTTTATTTTTTATTAAATCTAAATTCTATGCCGGACTCCAAGCATATCAAGTGAAGCTGAGTTCTGTACACATTATTCTCAAATGAGTGCTGCTATTTATCCCGAATCTGCGCCCCGAAATCAAAGTGCACCGTTTGGTTTTCCCTCTCGACACGTGTTGCTTCATTTTGCTTTCACTTTCCACTTCCTTGCTTTCACTTTCCCTGCTTCATTTTGTTTTCACTTTCCTTTTTCCAGTTAGTCCCGTAAAGCAAGGTAAACACGAACATCACCACGGACAACACCACGGCTCCGATTTTCTTCAGACCATGGCTCTCTTCAGGCTCCGATTTTCTTCAGGCAAATTCTTTCCTTGGTTCTTAACACCGTTGGTAAGGTGTTGCGTGTGCTTCTGTCTTTATAAAGTAGGTCATTTCTCTTTCTCTTCTCTGTTAAATTCACTATCTCTCTTTCTCTTTTTTCTTCAGGCAGATTCGTTTGTTAAGTCATTCGGATCTGGACTTAAATGATTTCATTCCATTTTTGGTTTCAAATCCACTCAACCACGCCACTTGCATCTTAATTCAATCTCTTTTTTTTCCCCCTTCCCTCAACTCTTGTTCGATAGTTTGTTCTCTTGCTCTCGTTCAATTTTCGTTATTGTGTCTGATGCATGTATCATCATCTGATGGGTGGTTTTTATGTTGGGTTCTTGTGGTAGCAGTAGCTTTATTTATTTAATTATTTTTGGTTTAATTGAATTAGTTATCGAGTCGGAAACTGTGGGTGTGATTGCTATAAGATTTTCTAAATTACAAAAATTAAATTGGACAGATCACAAAAATTAAATTGGACAGATTTTTTGTTTGGCTTACTCTTGCTTCTTGCTTCTTCTATTTTTTAATAATTTTTTAATAGTTAAAAATGTTTAGACTGATATGTTTTTGAACTATCTTCAAAATCATTTTTCCTTGAAGGAATTTAGCTGCAGGATCTTTAGTTTTTTTGTTGTAGGCTCCGTTAAAGAATTGACTTTGTTCATGCATATGTTAAAAGGCTGCTTGTTTGAGTATTGTAGCGTGTTTTTATTTTCTTGTTTGAGTATTGAGTTTTGAGTTTATTTTGCAGGATGTGGTTCTGAATGCTCTGCTGCAGTTACCTACTTGTTTCTTCAGTTATTGTTGAACCTTGACTCTCTATTCATTTGGTAAATTGTTAAACTTTTAGGAGATATTAATTAGCTTGATTGATTAGCTTTGAATCTCGATTAAATCTAATTAAAATAAGGGAGATACATATAGTTGGAGGTATATTAGCATTTGTCATAACTTGAAGTTAGCTTTGATTTGGAAGACTGAAGGAGGACATGCACAGAGTGACTACAAGTTTATATTACATTTGATAGAATATTTGGATGTATGCTTGAATTGATTGGCTTTTTTGAGTTTGATTAAAATGCTAAATAAATAGTGGTAGCAAGGAATTGAAAATTTGATCATAGTTTATTATTATTGTAGGAACTTGATGTACTTATATTTGAATGGACGAATATTGCTTCAGTACATCAACCATTATGGGCAATAGATACCATGCTTGTTTAGCAACATGAGCAACCAATCTCGAGAGAGCTTTTCTCATGTTTCTATTTTATTTTCCTCTAACCCTGGAAATTGGACACTTTGATCCATCTCCGTATAATATACTTCTCAGGAAGAAATGTTACACGGGTACGTATCATCACTGCAATGGCGTGTCTACAAACAATCCCTCTACATTCAAACATTGCACACGCACAACGAATTTCACCGTCGTCCCTTTAAAAAATAACTTGAAAAGTCTTCTCTTTACTCTTTCCATCATTTTCGACGACTTCATATTTTGATCTCCCACAACTGAAAACCTCACAGTACATCTTATCCATTAGCTGCTGTTGAAATTCTTGAAACTTGAAAATAGTGTATACTTCCTCAACTTGTTTTTCCATTGCGAAATTGATACGGCATGGCATCTGTTGGCTGAAACACCTAGCATCTACTTGCCACTCTTTTTCAATTTTACTTTCCATTACTTCAAAGTTGTTTTTGAGTTAACATACCCATAAAAAAAAACATTCATACTCTCACTACGTTGAGTGGTTGACATGCCAGCTCAAAAAGTTGTTTTCACAAAACATGAAACCCAACAATATCTTTCCTCATATAAACCATTTAACCACTGATTATCAGCAATATCATATTTATCTAACATGTCATGTCAAGCTTCCTCAAATTCAATAGGAGTTTGTGAATCATAAACAACAGCATGTAATGAAAATCTAATGGCATGATATTCTGCATACCTTCCCAACTTCTCGGGCACCTTTTTCAAAATATGCCACAAACACCATTGATGCCTAATATTTGGAAAAACAATCTCAATTGCATTTTGCATCGCTCTGTCTTGATCTGTGATGATTCAAAGGGGAGGAGAGTCAGGCATACATGATAGTCATGTGTGAAATAACCACGTAAACGTCTTTGTGTCCTTATATGAAATCAACCCACATCCTAACAAAATAGACTGACCGTGATGATTAACTCCAACAAAAGGAGTAAATGGCATGTCATATTTATTCATAAGGTACGTGGTGTCAAATGTAACAACATCTCCAAAGTCGTTGTAGGCTGCCCTACTTCTTAAATCTGCCCAAAATACATTGTTTAACCGACCCTCCTCATCCAAGTCAAGATTGAAGAAAAATCCATCATTTTTCTGCTTGCATTTTTTGAAAATATTTTTGAATTGCAGATGCATCCCCTTCTCCAAGCCTTAATCGCCTTGCTTTATCAACATAATTTCTAGCATCTTTTTCTAAGAATGCAACATTTTCATAGCCGCCAGCCTCAACAACAATAGATTTGAAACTTTGAGCCAATCTAATTCCTACTTCTTCATTTATTTCCAGTTGTTTTTTTACATAAGGACTAATGGTACGGTTGCACCGATAACACCTACTCTTGTTCAGACTTATAGCATGGTTGTGTTCAAGGACAAAATTTCCAATTATCCATTTTTCACTAACAAAACGTCCTCCAATTTTAGCATTGCATCTAATTTTCTAATTAGGTTGAAGCTGCAAAACCTGATTGGATTTGCCTTTGGACTTGCCGTTTCGCCCGCAACTAAATGTCACATATCTCATATTCTTGTCATCCCCTTTTTTACAAGATCTCTGCATCACTGAAAATCCCTCTTGTTAGCCATAAGCTTTGTAATATTCAAATATTTCATCTGGACTATTAAAACACATCCCAACCGTAGGCTCTTCCACCAAATTTTCATTATTTCCTTCAAAATTAGCCTCATGTAAATCTTGAAATTCCTCTACTTCATCAACCTCCACTTCATCAACCTCCAATTCATCAACCTCGTCCATTATTGCTGCAAATTTAATAAATTATACCAAATTCATTAAGTTTAGAAACAAATAAAAATTGATTATTATTAATTACTTATCCCTAATTCATTAAGTTTACAAACAAATAAAAATATAAATAGATACTATTAATTAACGATTCAGCAAATTAACTATTATTAATTACTTATCCCTAATTCATTAAGTTTACAAACAAATAAAAATATAAATAGATATTTTTAATTAACGATTCAGCAAATTAATTGTTATTAATTACTTATCCCTAATTCATTAAGTTTACAAACAAATAAAAATATAAATAGATATTATTAATTAACGATTCAGTAAATTAATTATTATTAATTAACGATTCAGTAAATTAATTATTATTAATTAACGATTCAGTAAATTAATTATTATTAATTACTTATCACGGCTCAACAAACTGAAACAAATAAAATACAATAATTTACATACAAATGCTCACGGTTAAGTAAATTTAAATATAAATACTCATGGTTGGACTCACAAATTAAAATAAAACATATCAAGATTCATAAATTAAAATGAAATAACCTAACATTCATAAATTAAAATGAAACAACTTAATAAATTAATGTTGAAACAATAAATGCTTACGAGTTTTATAATGTAAAATTTTTCACTTTGTAAAGCAATGAACTCATCTTTCTCTTTCAGATATTTCCGAAAGCAAAGTAAATAGCAAAGAAGGAAATAACAAAGAAGGAAGGAAATAGCAAAGCAAAGTAAAGTAAATAAGTGGACCACTGCTAGACACAACAAATTTTCATAAGTGGACCACAACACGTTGACCGAAGAAACATGTGAAGAAATAACTTTTTCTTTCCCCAATTTTTTTCTTTACATAAAACACATGATTCATTACCAAACGGTGCGTTTTAATTTCGGAGCGCAGATTAAGGTGCAGATTAAGAGTGCAAATTTAGGGTAAATAGCTTTTTCCTTCTCAAATTAGATAATATCTGACAAGCATCATTTGAGTCCCGTCCGGGCCGGGCCGACCGATTATGTTTAACATTCCTAAATTTTTCTCATTTCGCAAGCTAAGAGTCTAAGTTAAGACTTAAATATTTCTGATCTGTACTTTGGTACCAGTTTCTAACGTAGGTATTACTCCAATATTTAAAAATATGAACTTACTATGTTGTCGCACAGACCCCTAGTTTTTAGTAGTTGTTGATTTGGTTCAAAGACAGTTGAAGCCTTGAAGGATTGGAGTGGAATCATTCATCACAATTCAAACGGTCATATTTTAAAGCACCTTCAGATCCAACGGATGATATTATATCATACAAAATGCTGCTGAGCTTGTACGTACCAATGGGTGATAGATAATTGGATATGGCAAGTCGGTTGGTGTGGCTCTGATTCAGACACACAACAAAATGAGTATAAACTCTTCAACACAATCGACATACACTACTTCATAATCTTTGCTTCATTATCTTCATCACTGTCATTACCAAACGCACAGAGACAACAGAGAGAGTGAACACGCCACTTGAAAGCAGAATAATGGATGTGTTGTTGTGCCGAGCTAGTACATTGACATGGTCACAGTCCATATCTCCTTGTCTTCACAGTTCTGCTAAACCCTTTTCAGTCAGTATCAACTTGTTAATTTTACTGCAACTTAATTTCTCGCTAATGTTTTGAGCTTTATTGTTCTTAAGTTGTCTTCGTTTGCGTATTTTCATGCTAATGTGCGTTTGTTCTTCTTGTTTATGCAGAGGTGTGAAGCTAAGAAATTCAGAGTTTTTTGTACTTCTGATCATACCCAGAAGGTAAAAGATTGTTGCTTTTGGACCTAACAGTTTATAATTGTTAATTACTCTAATTTAAAAGTTTGTAACTGTTAAATGTACTCTCTACTTTTCATCTTTTATTATCAATGCCATTCTCTTGTAATGTGTTGGCTTTGATGCTCACTGATCAAGATCATTATTATTGGGCAAGTCAAGTATGAGCATTAAAGCTCATAAAAGTTTCTGTATTCTTCTTTGGGTCTTGTTTCGATTAATTGGAATATTTAATGAGGTAAATTGGCAATAAATATGAGTATGCATGCGATATAGCGTTGGCGGTGAGGGATTTTATTTTCTTTCGCCGAGAAGGTTCCTGTTATTATTATCTCATACTTGAAGTCGAAAGTAGGATGGATCTTGCTGCCTCGGAGATTTTGTTGACATTTTGCAGGTTGTTGCAGGCGAGTCACATGACTGTATCAGTAACTGGAGCTACAGGTTTCATAGGTAGAAGATTGGTGCAAAGATTGCAAGCAGGTTACGTGCCCTCCATCGACCTATAATTATAGAGAACTAAGTTTTATAAGTTATGTTGTTGATCGCCCACCTGATGAAGCAAGTATAAACTGGATGCACTAACGTAGATTTTCTTAATCCAATCTGGATTACAGATAATCATCAAGTTCGTGTCCTGACACGCTCAAGATCTAAAGCCGAGTTAATATTTCCCGGTAAGAAGGTAATGAATTCCCTCAATTTTCTTCAAGAATCAATAAAACTGCTAATTATGAACGCTAATCTTTTAGAACCTTCTTCTTCTTCTTCTTCTTCATTTTTTTTCCCCTTATGTTCAGGAAAATAGAGTTCATCGGCTTGCATCTTTTAATAAAAGGTTGAGTTAACTTGATTTGGGCGAAATACCGACTTTTTCTAATTGTATTTTCTGCAGAACTCATAAATGGTTGGATTTCTGAAGTCATTTTCAACATGTTATCCATTAGTAATAGGATTTTAAACTTCTATTTTTTCTGGTGACTCTGGAACCAGTTTTCTGTATTCGTTTTGTTAGAATTTTCGCTTACCTTGTTCTGTGCACTGATATTCATAGACAAGGTTTTTCCTGGAGTTATGATTGTGGAGGAGCCACAGTGGAGAGACTGCATTCAAGGTTCAACGGCTGTTGTAAATTTGGCTGGAACGCCCATAGGTACAAGATGGTCCTCTGAGGTAAACATTGCAAACTGATTGAAGTTCATAGCTTCCGCTGATCTACTCTTCATTTTTCAAATTACAAAGGAGTTGTTGCTCTGAGAAAGAAGATGGCTTATATGCTCTCATCTGAGTTTAGCCACTACTAGTTTGTATGATCTTTTGTCCAGACATATCTTGCTTAAGAGTAATTCATAGAAATTTTAAACTACATTCATTTCCAACCAATAAATTTCTTTAGGATTTGTTCATTGTTGCCTGCATAAACCTTTTTTAGGTAAATTTGACCTTGATTTAGTTCTAGAACGCTGTTAAAAAAGTTAGAACCCAGTCACTTGACAAATCAGTGCCCTATGCTTGACATTCCTTCATAGTTCATGTGGACTTCTATCGATTACGTGTATACGTCACCATCTTCTCAAGTAGATTTTATATTTGTATTTCATCTCTAAAGCTGCAGTTTGCTAATCTCCTACTGTAATGCAGATCAAGAAAGAGATCAAGGAAAGCAGGATCAGAGTCACCTCAAAGGTTAGAATTTTTTTCCTTGTTTGCCTATCTCTACATATGCAAGCATTTGAAATATTTTTGTTTTGGCAAAAAAAAAATATCTCTAGATATGTTTAATGTTATCACGTCTGTTCACTCAACATTTGACTGATTTTGAAGGTTGTAGATTTAATTAATGAGTTACCAGAAGGAGTTCGACCCTCTGTATTGGTCAGTGCAACAGCTGTTGGTTACTATGGTTTGTTTCTAACACAAAATTTTCAACTTTTGAACCTTGGATCTACCAAAACTGTATTATTGAAACTCAAATCAAATTTTAAGTTGAGAGATAGAGGTCCACTATTTGTTTAAGTATCCCTACCCATATGCTGACTTGGTCAATCTGAGATATTCTTAGCAAATTATTAGTCAGTCTGCTGATTCTGAATTCAAGCTTCTTGATGAATATTTTTTTCACCTCATAATATGTTTAATTTTCTTTATCTTTAGTTTTCTTCAATTCTCAGGAACTAGTGAAACCAAAGTATTTGATGAGAGCAGCCCATCAGGAAATGATTACTTGGCTGAGGTAAGAGTCTGATTCCTGTAAAATTTCCGAGAGTAAACATCCCATATGTGTGCTCCAGATTTCCTATATTTACAATGGGGTTATATTAGTGAGTAAGTTGGTTTTAACATGCAGTGACTATTGTGCAAAAGTTTATTGTTTGGTCAGTTTCAACAGAGGGGTTTTGGTAACTTCTCAGTTTGATGTTTCTTTGTTGATTATCATTTGCTGACGAGGGAAAAATAATTCAATGACTGTTATAGTTTATGTCTGTTTTTAACAAATTTAAAAAACAACCAAATGCTGACAGCAGGCATTTGAACTGTAAGTTTGAAAATTAAAGTTACTAATGTCATAGGCTATCCTATATGCATTTTAAGGCGAAAGGCCTTCACATGCCATAAGGTGGTTAGCTGCTTACCTCATGCCAATTAAAGTAAAGCTGATGGAACTCCTGCTTCCTTTCACTAATTTTTGTAGTTTTCACTTGTGTAACACCAAATACTGACGGTGCCCTTGCTTTCCTTGAACGTAATGTATACCTGGCCAGGTCTGTAGAGAATGGGAAGGAACTGCCCTCAAAGTGAATAAGGATGTAAGATTAGCACTTATTCGCATTGGCATTGTTCTTGGTAAAGATGGTGGTGCTTTAGGTATAATTCGTCTTTTGAGTCTTATCTCGTTAATTCTGTTTTTCAATTTCAATTGATGGGTTCTAATTCTAAATTAATATTGGAGTTATGACCAATCCAGAGAGGCTTATGTGACTATTAGAACAATTGGAAGATGATTTGCCAAAATGATCATTGACATTCAATTTTTTTCATGTAATAAATATAATGAGGAAGCTGCTGCTTCAATTGCCAGAATTTTGATTTTATTTGGTTGACTGAAGTTAGCCTTAATCTCAAACAAATGGATTTATTTTCTGTTCTAAATGACAAAAGATACATATTTGCTTATACAGTTTTGATACTTTACTTTTCAAAAAGCTTACTCCTTGTGCTATATACGTATAATTCTGACCTCTGCAGCTAAGATGATCCCTCTCTTCATGATGTTTGCTGGTGGACCGCTGGGCTCTGGACAACAATGGTATTTACTCTTTATCCTCTGGACACCATTTAATTAAGCATTGTGGAGGATAATTTTCTCTGTCTGCTCCACATAGGTGTTCCTATCCAATCATAAAGTTCCTTATCCTATAATTTTTCGATTAAGATAAAAGAATGCACGGAACACATCAAAATGTGTGAGACTGTTTGATCAATGGTCCCTCCTACTTTCTTCTGCAGGACTTTAAATAATTGCTTGTTCTTGTAATTATGTAGGTTTTCATGGATTCACTTGGATGACTTAGTGAACCTGATATATGAAGCTCTATCCAATCCATCTTATCGAGGTAATGCTGTGCTGATTAAGGCATAAAATCTGGAGTGAAACCAATTTACCTGGTTGATGGTATTTTATTCATTCCATGCCTTCTGCTCTGTATATCATGTTTGGCTAGTACTCGTAAAAAGTAAAGAGATAACCTCCTTTTTTGGATTCTCCATGTTAGATTGCATTCAAAACTTAAGTTCATGATGTCCCTCCCAGCTTTAGATGGTGTCTGGTTTCTATAAATCAGCTTGATCATGTAATCTTAGTTTTCCATGCATTTTTAAAATTCAGAGATGGGAAACGTATGAAGAGATTAGAGGTTTCTGTAGTCCTTCACCGAAGTTTCTTTCACTTTCACTCTAAACTGCACTGATATGTTCTCAAAAATAGCTGCTAACATATTTTCTTGACTAGTAGAGCTATCAAATTCTGAATATCTGATTCATTTTGTTTCATCATAGTATCATTTTGTTCTCTTTGCCTTTGGAAAATCTCTTTGTTGGGCATTGCATTATTGTGCTGTATGGTGTATGGGATACTTGGTTTTAAGACTCAACAACAATTAAACTCACTCTCAGTGTGCTGAATGTTAGGTGTCATCAATGGTACTGCACCAAACCCTGTTCGATTGGCTGAGATGTGTGACCATCTGGGCAATGTCTTAGGTCGACCATCATGGCTACCTGTACCGGAATTTGCCCTCAAAGCAGTTCTTGGTGAAGGTGCTTCTGTGGTAAGAATGTCATTGTTCTCATGTCATTCACTGGCTTGTTCCTGATTATTTCAGCTCCCAATAAACAACTTTCAAACCAATTGCAGGTTCTTGAAGGGCAAAGGGTGGTGCCTGCTAGAGCCAAAGAATTGGGTTTCCCATTCAAATACCGCTATGTGAAGGATGCACTTAAAGCCATTATGTCTTGAAGCATGGCACAAGCCAACAATAGCATGCATGCATATTGCTAGTTCTTTCAGCCTGAGGATGCAAGCTTCTCCTACTGTAACCTGAGTGATTCTTTTTTGTAGTTTTTGTTGAATGATTCTTTTACAAACACTTGCTGATGCAAAAATCTGCTGTAGGATACTTCTATTTGGATTTCAAATACGGCACGTATTCATAGCCTTTTATTGCAAATATTGTAGTATTGGACTCAGAATGGTTCCGCGACCATCACTGGTCCTTTCAACCAACCAAATTCTTGTATACCATTTACCACTATAAGAATCTCTTTTACCCGATTTCTCAATTTGGAAAAGAAGCGCTTTTGGAAGATTGGAAGTAGTTAACAGCGGTAAATGCTCAGTCTCATAGCCAGCATGCTCTTTCCCGACTCCCCCCCCCCAACCCAAAAAAAAAATGACCTATCTATAATTTTCCCACTCGCCGAGTTTACTGAATATTGCTTACTGTCCCAACAGATTATCCCATTTATCTGTGATAAAAAAAAAAAAAAAACTAAAAGCCGACTCCGTTACTTTCTTCTCTTCCCTGCACTCACTTCCGCAGAAACTTGCGCTTACTGAAAAAGATGGGTAGCATTTCCCCTCGGTCTTTCCACAATACCAGAACAATACCTCAATAGTTTGGTTGCACCACGGTCATGAAAGTTCAGCTACAAGACCATAAAAATGCGGCAATAATAGAGTTGAAGCATTTTCTTCTTTCCTTTCTTTCAACAGTTATTTTAAGGATTCATATTCAAACAAAATAGTTTCTTTTTGCCTTCATTTTGACATAATATACTAAAGTTGCATTTTTCCATAACACAACACTCAGATAATTGCAGTTATGTAGTTTCTTTGATCCATAAAGGACAAGTAAAGGGCACTGATGACCTAAAGGCAATAAATACTGGCTGTCCAATAAATTAATCAACCCTTCAATGAGTACTTCTTCCCCGTAAAAGGCTGGAATTTTGGCTCCTCTTTCTTTTCAGGCTGCTCCTGTTTTATCTCTTTTTCAGCTACCGGCTGCACGGAACAAGGAACATATTACTTAGCAGTTTGTAAAAGTTTTGTTTATAAAACTGAGTGATGATGCTAAGCAAACTGATTCAGAAAAATGAAGGTAGGTAAAATAGTAGTACCTTTTGTGTTTCCTTAGGATGGAGGCCTGCATTTGATCCAAACACGAGCTTTCCCTGAGACTGTCTTGCAGCATTTTGTGAAGTAGACCCTGCAGATGGCTGCCCAGTACCATTAGAAGTGGCAGGTTGCTTGTCTTTGGACCCTAAGGAAGGAACAGGAGGAGGTTGATATGTCAAAGGTTTCCCATCCAACCGTCTGGCTACTCCAGTAAAAGGACTGAATTTTGGTTCGGTCTCAACAGAAGCCTCTTCAGCTACATAAAAAAAGAGATTGATCACTTGTAAGGAATGAATAACATACCTTATTGCAATTACAAATTAAATTTAAAATAAATTCCACATACTTCCAACAATTCTCATCATATGATAACTCTTGAAATTTTTATAAAAAGTTTAATTAAGTTCCAGAACAGATCCAATGTGGTGCACCTAAAATACAAAATTAACTTGTAGTAACAACCCTACAGTGAACAAAAACAACCCTATTGGCATGGGCTTAGACACAGAACAAAAACCACTTGCTCAAAAGGGAAAAAAATATAGGTTGAACTGTATCAATGCTCAATCTATAATTAAAGAGAATGGAGGAAACCATTTATTTTTTTCTTTTCTTGTTTTCCTCCAAAACAAAATGAGTGGAAGAAACAAAAAGGATGAAATAACAGAAACAGTAAGGGAAGACACCTAAAACAATTTCTCACCTTTTGCTGTTGCCCTACTTGAAGCAGATGCAATTGGTTTTTCAGGTTCCTTATAATCCAGAGGAGGTGCAAAATCTACCTCACAGTCAGTCTCAATGATGCTTATTGCATTAGAAGGCTTTGTCTCTATAATGTCAATGTAATATTTCTTATTGTTATATGCCACCATAATACTGTCCCCAGTGGTCAAGCAGGAATAATTCCTTAATGTAGTCTCCAAGCTGCATGAGAAAGATGTCAAAATGATAAGCAGGACAGCTATCATATCACTTGAATTATAAAATACAAAGGAACAGGCAGATGCAGAAACATCAAAATTAAAAAAATTCAGCAAGATGCACACAGAAATAATAGATTTAAAGAAACAGAAAGCAGACTTGATAAGAAGA
This sequence comes from Citrus trifoliata, assembly GCA_018350135.1. Taxonomy (NCBI): domain Eukaryota; kingdom Viridiplantae; phylum Streptophyta; class Magnoliopsida; order Sapindales; family Rutaceae; genus Citrus; species Citrus trifoliata. Next base: position 39,508 of record VKKW01000500.1, on the reverse strand, counting down.
CAGAGCAGAATCAGAACCACCAAAAAACATAAATAAATAAATAAGGCTTTCACTTCAGAAGTCTCTTCCATCCCAAAATTATCAAAGGTTAACAAATCAGAGAATCACATATGTCTCACCATAAACAAATAATTAATGATAAAATGCAGGAACTCACATGGCTTTGGGATTAGAAATATCGAGAAAGTCCTTTGTGTGAGGTTGAAGTTTGACATATGTTCCCTTTGGAAGTGTCACATTTTTCACTCGCACAATATCTCCCTCTTGTAAAAGCAGGTTCTCCATCATCTAAATAATAATAATTTTAACCAAGACAACATAAATCAATTGACTCAAAGATGTCTTTGTCAGTTAAAATGCCCTACAGCAATATTACTCCAAATTTCTAAGCAAAAACACAAAACACTTTTCAACACCACCTACCCAGTATGGCATATAGATCATGCCTTCCTCTGCAATAAACTCAAGAACTCCACAGTGGGAAACCCGCTCAGCCGCATTATTACGTAGCTCAAACAACATTGGATAATCAATATGCAAAGATGCTGCCGAATTTATAGAAACATTAGCATTATATACTTGAGGTCACAACTTGGGGTAAAGATAGATCATAAAATAATCAAAAGCCAAAATGAACATGTAATGAAAATGACTAACCAAGGCGATCAAGGGCTGAAGGAGGCATTATAACTGGGGAAACAAAAAAAAAGGGGGAAGAGATCAGAAAAGTAAATTATGAGGGAAAAAAATCTTATAAATAAAAGCACCTAAGTTGAAAGGCTCACTTTTGTCACCACTTTCTATTTGTGGCTGCACAATAGTTAAAACAAAAAAAAAAAAGGATATGAGAATCACAGAAATCAATTACAAGTCCAAAAGAATCAATTAGAAACAAATACACAATTCGATTGATGATCCTTAGCATAATACACAAACATGAATGATTAATGAAACAACAAAATAGAAAAGAGACATCTCTGATCCAGAATAAGACCTCTGATGACATAGGAACAATTCCAAGAGTCAGTAAATTCAACAGCCATAAGATGAAAAGGGAATTTCTACCTTTTCAATAAATGATGCAGGGTAACATCGGTAACTCTGCTCAAATGATGTCCCATGATATCCATATCCATCAAAAAACTGCAACATCGCCACCAATGGAATGAACAATCAATGATGCACAGGACATGCTAGTGAAAAGCAAAACATACTCAACTATATTCAAAGATATTACTCCTTAAACTATCCACACAACAACCTTGACATTTTGCAAACAAGAATTCTAAGTGGAATACAGCTGCAAAGGCAGCACAATTAAGCAGTATTTCGTTTCAACGGTTTAAAATCTCCACATTGTATTCTATACAAAAACAAGCCTGATCATCAGATCATAATGAATCACTCCCACCAACTCGTAACAATTACAATAAATTGGCAAATGCAAGCAGGGGTGAAGAATTGTGTCCTCTTAGATTGGGGTTTGGCGGAAAAAGATATTTTTATATAGAGTTACCAGTTTTATGAGTAAGATTTACTTTTAAATCCCTAATACTCAATAAATGTTTAAAACATAGAACTTTTCATTAATTCATAATCCGATTTCTTAATTGTTACCTTCTAAAAAGACCAAAATAATTTTGATTCATTTGTGCTATTTTCTTACACATCTTTAAATGAAATGTTTGTCCTCACTCCTCAGCATTCCCTACGAAATATAATGCGGATACTAATCAAACTTCTAATTCTCAATCCCAAAATATACTATTTCTCTAGATTCTATGTGGATCCATATACACTGCATAGTTGTCTAATTTGAAAAGAAAAAAAGATAAAGTTATCAATTAACAACGAATGATTTTAATTGCACTATAAGAGAAAACCTAATTAATGTTTTCACATTTTTATTTTCTACTGAGTTAAATTCGTGATCTTAATACTCTTTGTTCTCATGAATAATATACAATCATGATCATATTAGCTGTAACTTCCATTCTTAATCAGACCCCTGAGGTGCTAAGTTTCACCTGCCAATGTAGAATAAAAATAGAAATATATAGTCATCACATCTAATAAATGGTAACCTTAAACTCCAGAAAAAAAAAATGAAAACACTAATTGACCCCATATCATGAATTAGTTGAACAATAAATTTGAACCCCATATATAAAAAATAAAAATAAATAATCACCATTTTTACTGTGAATGAGTATTCAAACCAAGATAGTCAACCTTTCAGCTCCCTACACAGAAGAAACCACAAGGCTCATTCAACAAAAGCAAATTTCTATCTAAAATAATTAAACGAATAACAAAAAATTTCCTTTTTTCTGCCAAAAATTTTGTTATTATCATTTTAAATTGAATGCAACGAACTAATTACAAAGAAAATGAGAAAAATAAAAACCCAAATTTCGCATTCGTCGTTTGTTTACTTATTATTGTTATTATTATTAGTTTTGCGATATTCATCGGTATAAAAATAAGCTGGATTAGAACAAAAAGCCAGTGGATAATTTAAATAAGAAAATTAGTAAATGCGTAAGTGTACAAATCCAGATAATAACAAAGAAATAAACAGTAATTTAACGAAATTTCAGGAGGCCGAAATGTGATTTTACCGCACCGAAGAGAGACGGAGAGAAACTGTGATGATGGTTTAGATAAGAGTTTGATCTGAGATGAAAAGAGAAGAGACGAGACGAGAGAAGGCCTCTGAAGAAGTGATTGCTTGTTGAGAAAGTTGGGCTAAGATGCGCTCACGTGCGTAATGTACACGCCACGTAGCTGTTCGACACGTGTGATTGTGATTCTTTGGGCCGCTAGTTGGTATTGAGCCTTGGACCCTTCTTAAACCCAATGTTATGCGAAAGAAAGTTCACAGCAGCCAAAATTCCTCATAAAATCTTTTTTTTTTTAAATTTATTTATTGAAATTACTAAAAAAACTTAGGTGGTTTGTTTTTTAACTTAATAACTTAAAGTGATTTAACTTAATTAATTAAGTTAATTAGAGGTGTTTTTTTTTATAACTTAATGAGATTTTTTAAATAATTTTGACTTAATAAAATAAGCCAATTTTTTTGGCTTTTTACTTAATAGAGACATCTGAATTAAGTCAATTACTTTCTATTGTTAAAAATATCTCTGCTTTATGATTTATTTTTTATGTCTATTCTAAAACTCACCCATAGATATTTACCCCACATAATAATCTCATCATTATTTTTTTAGCCGTCATGAAATCCCTCATCACTTTGGTATCAACTCTTCAAGTATTGAAAATCAAAATTACATGTGACAACTTCGAGATAAAATGACAAATCAATTGTTTCAAGTATCTTATTAGTTTTTTTCTTTCTTATATTATATACGATAAAATTTGAAATTTATGGTATTTTATATATTAAAATTCCAAAATCATTATGTATTCACTTGAATATAATTTTGCTTATAAATGTTAAAATATTATGGTATTTATTATTTATTTGACATTCAAATTTAATAAGGATACAAATGTAAAAGTATATATTTTCAGTTTTTTAAGTTAAAAAAACAACTTAATAATTATTTTTCGAAATTCAGACAAAAAAAAACATGTTATTCAGATTCAGACATTCAGATATATTCAGAATTCAGACTCATTTAGGTCTATTCAGATTTCAGATAAAAAAAAAACCACCTTAATGTATTTCTTATTTTGAATAGAATTTAAATTCAACTCTTAAATAAATTAAGATCTTAACAAACTTTTACACCCACTCATTACATTATTTGTATTTATATTTTAAATTTAATCGAAAAATATTTTTTTAAAAGAAAATTATGAGAGCTTAAATTTATTGAGATAAAAATTATATAATAAAAAGAAAATAATTGAAGATTTAATATTTTTACATATTTTATAAATAAAGCATTAAAAGAAATATCTTTCAAGGGTGGAATTTTGTAAGAAGATAATTAATTTTAATATATAGATTTATATTTTAAAAAATTACACTGAGGTCTTTTAAAAAATAAATTTAAAAAAAGTGTTATAAGTATTTTAGAGGGTACTAAAAGTTGCACTTATTCTCAAAACTAGGAAATTATCGGATTTGGAATTATATTATAATTCGAAATCGTGAATCCGATTGAAATCTTATTAAAGTTTCATGTTTGGATAAAAGATACTACCCTTCACATCACCAAGCAAAATTGTTTAAACAAAAAAAAAAAATTCCAAATCTATGCAAAATAATGAATTTAACTCATAATTCATAGTTTGTATTAACATATAGTCTTTTTAGGACTTAGTGGATTGTGTTCTATTGCTGATAAGACAAATAGAATGGTGAAAAAAATAATTCTTCTCCCAAAAAGACTTTTCAAATAGAATCATGTTTATATAAATTTAATTAAATTCTTAATTACCCTCTATTTTTTCAAAAATGCAGTTATAGTACTTCTCATAATGATAATATAAAAAATAATATAATATTATTTGAAGAGGAATAAGTGTCTCCTCAATAGAATAAAAAGTCAAAAAAACCATCAAGCTGAAAATAAACTCCTCTCCTAAAAAATAAGAAAAATGTTGAAAAAATAAGTCAATATTACTTTTTTGAATTTCAAAAATAACTAGAATAGCAACTCTAATAAGCAAATATAAAGATGATGACCAATGGCTTGAGAATAGTGACATATATATATTAAACCTAGCAGTTGCACCCAGAAAATGTAGAACTAACTGTGAGTTGCAACCCATAACAATGATGCTACATTTACTAAATGAAAATCGGAATGGGTTGGAATTGGAATGAGTTAGAATTTGAGTGAGGAATAAGAATCAGAATAAATTATTTACTTTGACTGTAGGAATTAGAATCAGAATAAGCTGTATTGCTATTGATGTATTTACATTGTCTTGGCATTGAAATTGAAATGAGTTACATTGTTGCAAATTATTAAAATCTTTAATTAACTATTATCATAATTATTATTTTATTTTTAAATTATTGTGATTACTATTATTCAAAATTAATTATTATTATTATTGTTCATAATTATGTGTTTATTTGATCTCAAATTGATATTGGAACTTGGTGTTGGATGATTTCCAGGATAAACTGTGCAATATGTCCTGTCAATGTAGATGGATAGCACAAAATGGTATATAAATTAAAAAAAAGCCAAGTTAGTGGACTAGATTAAATCAGATCATAATGGTATGCTCTTGTGCTTGAAAATAGAAAGTAAATCTTTTTGCTTTTTAGATATGCCCCAGATTCAGAGACAAATACACAATCTGTCACCCGGTAGCGGGAACACCACTGATTGTTAAAGGCTAGCTAATCCCCAGAGATCAATACTTTGTCTATTTACACCAATTCTTCACCGTCGTGTGTACGCTTACTTTAGCAGGTTCTAAAACCACGACAGCAAGCTCAAGTTGTCAATGCAAGTAGAACTATGGCTGGAAATTAAAGCGAATTAATCATATAATTCCAAAGGCTCTATACGCATCTCAAATACATGCTTCGAAGAATTTTCTTCTAGAATAATCAGAAATGCTGTTTCACAACAGAACCAACTGCAAAACGTAGATACTCTTGAGTAATGTTGTGTGAGTGATAACAAAAAGGACCTTTAGACCACTTGCTTCGTAGACATTTGCAATTTTTTCAAATTTCCACGAATTTGAAAGATCTGATTCCTGAGAGTGAACTCACTGCTGTAATAGCCAAGAGGCCTTGAGGCGTATGGCCAAGACTTTATATATGGGTTGTAAAGAAAAGAGGAGACTCATCATGATCAAGATGTTAGCATAAGAATATGAAACAAGAATGGAAGGCGGAGAAAAGTCTCAGTTTCAACAAACTTTGTCTTGCCAATACATAGTATACAACTACCAAAACACACAATCATGATTCATGAGTCACCATTCAATTGAATGCTATGTCACAAGGAATGAAGAACTTTGGACAATTAGTTAGATGTTTTGTATCACTGAAACCAAAAACAATCCAACATGTCCAAAGCCAAAAATGTTAACAGAAATAAAAGATGTAGACGCTGAAAAACCTGATGCATAATTAATTTGGCATCAATTCCCATTACAGTCGGCAATCTCATATACTCGAAGTACAAATTAGTACAACTAGAAGTTCTAGATATCAAAGACAATCAATTTAACTAACAGAAAGTTTATGTTCAGTAGCCTCACAAATGAAAAACGAAATGCCATTTTATCTATTTAGAGAAGAAAAAGTGGTCGTACAGTAAGCGCATTAAAACTTTGCACTTCCAGCTAATGAAAAAGATGCATTATAGAAGGAAAACATATGACCCGAATAATAAAAAGTAATTTTACAACAAAAAGTTGCCAGACTTTGAAACTTATCTGATGAGTCATCCATGTCTGCAAACAGAATCCATGAACAGAACCTGGGGACACGCCATCACTATGCAACACTACTTCACGAGTTGTAATAAGAATGGGATTCTCCAAATCCAGATTTTTGGCAGAAAAAAACAAGCAAGTAAATCAGCATTCAGCTCATTGACTTACATGTGTCTCTTGAAATGTGGAATCGAGTTTAAACTAATTTCATTCTTAACAAGCAAGTCCACAACAATTGAAAGTGTAGATGCATCTGACATTACATTTCTTTTATCCATTCTGTGAAGGAGTTCAATAACTTTTGATGTCTCATTATTGCGGATGAAACCCAGCATAAATGTATTAAATGTGACAAAATCGGGTTTCAAACCCTTTGCTTCCATATCGAGAAATAAATCATGTGCCTTGTCCATTTCCCCATCATTACAAAGCCCATGGATCATGATGTTATATGTTACAACATTTGGCATTAGGCTCACACGAGGCAAACTTTGAAACAGTTCCCAAGCAGTTTCCAGTTTGCCTATTTTACACAATCCATCAACGAGGCAGCTGTAGGATACGATATTGAGTTCGTACTTGCTATCTCTTATAGCACGGAATAATTCCAGTGCCTCTAGAACAAAACCATTCTTGCAGAGCCCGTCAATAAAGTTAGTGTATGTATATGTATCAGCTGCCACATGATTACGCCGCATCTCATCAAACAGTTTTAAAGCACGCTCAACCTGGTGTACTTCAAAAAGACCAAGAAACAAGGTGTTATATGTAACAACTGTTGGCTTTATTCCTTTAGAGAGCATTTTACTATAAAGGCTTAACGCTTCCTCTATTTCCTTATTCTTGCAGTACCCATTTATTAATGTGTTGTAACTAACAACATCATGCATGCACCCGTTACTCTCCATAGAACCAAATAATTTCCTTGCATGATCTATTTTATCAGTTAAGCAATAACCATCAATTAATGTGTTATAAGTAGATGTGTAGGGATTCACTCCTCTCCAAATCATCAATTCTAACAGCCTACTTGCTTTGTCCATCTTCCCATTCTTGCAGAGCTCATCCATGATCACACTGAAAGTCACAACATCAGGCTGTACCCCTTGATCCATCATCTCAATAAACAAATGCTTCGCCTCGTTCCAATCGTTAGCATAACAAAAGCCACGAATCACAGAGGTATAAGTAATCACATCTGGGTTAATATTCTCATCCTTCAACTTCAGAAACAGTTCCTTGGCCTTGTCCACAAAACCTTCCTTACAAAGACCATCTATAATAGTATTGTATGTAACAGTGTTTGGCTTACAAAAAACACCAAATTCCCCATTTCCATTAGCCATCTCTTCAAATAAATTTACAGCAACAATTGTATGGCCAGTTTGACACAATCCATTAATCAAAGTATTGTACGTAATAACATTAGGCTCACAACCAAACGCTTTAAGTTTCGTAAATAATGCGGCGGCCTCCATGATTCTACTCTCCGCACACAAACCTTTAATCAAAAAATTAAAGGTCACAGCATCTGGAGTAAAACAAGATCTGAGGATCCTCCCAAGAACAACAAAACCATGAGAAACTCGACCCATTTTACAAAAGCAGTTAATCAAGATATTGTAAGTACCACGATCTGGAAACAACCCAGTTGAATTGAGTCTCTTGGAGAGTGAAAGGAGAGTATCATAATGTTTAGTCTTAGCAAGACAACCAAACAAAATATTGAAGGAAGTGAGAGGAGGCGGAGAAGGGCGCATATTGAGCATGTAATCAAAGATACAAAAGGCTTCATTAGGAGTAATAGTAGTAATATCACCTTCACCGGATGATTTGAACCTTTCTCTGAGGAATTTTTCGAGTGAGGCTCGGTCTTTGACAGTCAGTCATAGCGACTCCTTCAGTTTAGTTGTTGTGGTCGGATGTGATGGTTCGTTTTCCGAAATTGCAGATGTGGGTTTTCTGGTAAGAGGGAACGAAGATGAGAAATTACATCTAAGAGCTGATATTGAAATTGAAGTTAAATGAAATGAACGAGTTGAGGATACGAAAGCCATTGGAGAGCTTTTGATTGTTTGGGGTTGAAGAAGAAGAAGAGAATTACCAAAATATGAGAGAAATATATGCCTTTTTCCTTCCAATACCGAATATTAACAATGCCTTGATAACAGGGATTTGTCCCGCTATACCTAAAGGTTAGGTATTTATCTAACTACACCCCCATAATTCAAAATTTCTTTTATATACCTTTTTCAATGTGCAATTACAGAATTACCCCAATTTAATTCTTCAAATTTCAAAATCTATCTTCACGAGCTATCATACACAACGCCTGTCCTGCTGCTGCAAGTTCATGCTCCTGCTGCTGCAAGTTCATCCACGACATTAAAGGCTACAAAATCACCGAATTAAAGGCTCGAAATTCACCGAACTAAAGGTCATTAACCACATTTACACTTATTTTTTACTTTATAAAGAGAATTTATGGTGCATAATTGTTAGGGTTATATGCATTAGGGTTTTAAAAAACAAATTACCCACATGATTTTGGTCATTATCTTGCTTATTTACTGATAATCTTTCTTGCTGGTAATGTAATGAAGCTTCTTTAACTTGTGGATTTGAAATTGAAGAGAGTGAATTCATGGCTCTTTAATAATGGTTGTGGGAGTTCCTAATTAAATATTATCCTTATGAAATTTCGGTTATGACTACACTAGTTTATGCATTAGATCTTTATATAATTTTACTTATTGTTTGTAGTTGAATTTCATCCATGGGAATTATATATCAATTTTCTTCAGCTGCATATACATTCATTATGCTACAATCTGGGTTTTCTCCATTATTTGCTATAGAATCTTTATTTTGCAATTCTAATTTATTAACAATTTGCTATTTGTTTCAGCATAAAACTATTGATAGTACACTATTAACTAAAGTTGATTCAGGAGTTGAACAATTCACTGTTGATACATCTCACTAATTAATTTGTTTCTATTTTTTTATTGATTTCGTTTAATTAATTGTATTCTACTATATGTAGTATATGGTTGTGATTTGCAGCTCAATTTCCTTTTTTTTAGTTTTTATTATAATCTAACCTCCAATGCAGTTGTGTAAAGAATTTCTTTACCTGAATTTTACCCTGAAGTCGTGTAAAGAATTCTCCAATGCAGTTGTGTAAAGCATTTATTTACCTGACTTTTACCCCGAAGTCGTGTAAAGAATTCTTTACACAACTGCTGTCGTGTAAATAATTTCTTTACCTGTCGAGTAAAGAATTTCACACACAACTGCTGTCGAGTAAAGAATTTCATACACAATTGTTGTCGAGTAAAGAATTCTTTACACGACTGTTGTTGTGTGATGAATACTTTACTTGACAGTAGTCGGGTATGAACACTTTACTCCATTATATTCGCATAATTAGTTCTTTACTGGACTGTAGTTTGTAAAGAATTCTTCACTGGACATGCGTCGGGTATGAAACTTTATTTCCAATGTTACAAAAAATCTATGGTTTATATAGTAGACTGTAGATCAATGCATGTTTTACTCGACTGTAGTCGTGTAATGAATGATTTACTCGATTGGTATGTCGTGTAATTTTTATGATTGGTTTAAAATATATTATTATGTAACTTTTCAATCATTTTATATATTGATTGATAAATTTTTTTGTATTTATGCAGATGAAACCGAAGATCAAGGAATCTGAATACTTCAAAGCAAAGATTTCAAACCGATCATCACTACAGGCAGTGAAGGACATTAAAGATAAACTCTCTGAGGTGCAGAAAAATATTTTCAGGCGTTCTTGTTTCGGTCATTTTTTGGATGTGAAAGAGTTAAAGTTTTCTGCTCAGTTACTCCACAGCATATTATTGAGAGAAGTGAAATCAGATGAAAATGCAATGTGGTTTAGGATCGGACGAAAAAATGTTCGATTTTCATTGGAGGAGTTTGCCTTGGTGACAGGCTTAGATTGCAGTCCATCGTATGAGCCCGATACTGAAAATAATGATGATGATTACACAATAGTTGATGAGTTCCTAGATGGAAATTGTGCAATTACAACACAAGAACTTCGTACAAAGTTCTTGCAGGCTAAGTCATGGAAAAAAACTTTGTAGTGTCATTTTTTGGACTATTAAATATAATAGTTATGATGAGGATGTTGTTGATGTCATTAAAGATAATTGACAGCATTAATATATTTTATTTCTTTGTTAATTATATTAATGATAGATAAGATAGTTTGTACAATCTATGTGATATAACAGGATTGCCATATATACACAGGGAATTTTGGCTGTAATAAAATACACGACTGCAGTCGGGTATTTGCACACAAACATGCCAAGCTCTGTGACAAAATACACGACTGCAGTCGTGTATTTGCACACATACACGACTGCAGTCGGGTATTTAGAAATAAACATGCCAAGCTCTGTGTCAAAATACACGACTGCAGCCGGGTATTTGCACACATACACGACTGCAGTCGGGTATTTAGCAATAAACATGACAAGCTCTCTGTGACAAAATACTCGACTACAGTCGGGTATTTGCACAGATACACGACTATAGTCGAGTATTTATGCACAGATACACGACTGTAGTCATTTATTTAGAAATAAACATGACAAATTCTATAACAGCCGAAATACACGATTGTACTTGGGTATGTGCACAGAATAAAAACTCTTTTTAATAATTCATTATATTGATGACACAATCAATATAAATTTTAAACATATCAAACTTCAAATAAATGAAACTAGCTATAGTCCGGTTGCCTATCAAATAACATAAATCCAATACTTATTGAAATCATAAATAAGTCGTAATACAATAGAAGTTGTTTAACATTTATCATAAATTTTTAGCATATTCAACCCAAACACTCGGTCTATATATCAATACAAATAACCCGAGAAACTTTTTCTATCAATTGTGCATACGTTGTAGAACGGGGCACCATGATCCCTCTTGCCTCCGTACCATTAAATCTATAATGGCCGTTTTGTTCAATCCATTCACCACAAAACATAATAGGCACACGTACTGAAGTCATTTCCTGTAATAATACAACAATTGATTATACAACAAATACAAAAATAAAATCAAACAAGATTTATAATGAAGTGTGGATCTGTCTGCCTATTTACACGACTGACGTCGTGTAATTGATAGTTTACACGATAGTAGTTGTGTAACTTGCTAAAATACATAACTATAGTTCTGTAAACAGTCAGATGATATATTTAATAAAATATAACTGTAATATTTGTACTAACAGAATGCTAAGTGTCATAACAACTACTATATATTTCAAACTTGAACGATTGTTGTCGTGTAAATTCATACATACATGACAGAAGTCGTGTAAGTTGTAAAAATACGACTCAGTAAATAATCAAATGACATATTTCTTCTTAAAAAAATGTTGGGATCTCATACCAATTTAAACATTTTACATATATACACAATTATAGTATGTAAGTTTATACGTACACGCTAGTAGTCGTGTAACTTATTAACACACACGACTATAGTCGAGTAATAGTAAAATGATATATATAGTGAAAAATAAATATTTTTTGAACCAATAGAATGATAAGGTGTCATAATAATTGAATTTATTTTGCACATTTTCACGACTACAGTCGTGTAAATACATACATACACCACTGCTGTCGTGTATGTCGGGTGCAGAAAAAAAATTTGACAACAACTTTAGGTTTTAACGAATGTAGTTATAAAATCCGTCAAATAACAGTCATATGATGCAAATGTAATGAAAATATGAGTTGCTTTAGTGTTTATCACAAACCAAACAAAACCCTAAAAATAATATAATGTCAACAAATTGAATAGATAGCCAAAAATAAAAAATAAAAAGTTTCAAATATCTTATTCATGGGATGAATAATACACCCAACTGCAAACAAAAATCTCAGTGCATTAGTTGTTTGTGAGTGATTTTGAGTGTAGTGTGAGTTTTTGTTGTGTGGAGTTAAAGAGTGAAGTAAAGAGTGTTGTGAGTTGTGTGTGTTTTATATTTTTCTTTAGGGACATTTTAGACAATGTACCACATAAAAAGGCATATTTAGATAATTTTCAAGCATGGAGTATATTTAACTAAATACCCTACTTTTAAGACATATTTAATTAAAAACCCCCCTTGATAATCTATCCACAAACCGCAATCTGCCATTTATTTTACAAGTAAAATACATTACTCACAATAATGTTATGCTTTTGAGTGCTGCTAGAGAGCTAGGGAAATGAGAGAAAGTTGAGAGAAACTGCAGCAGATGCTGCCGTTTCGCTTTCCATTTCTCTTGCCATCTATCTCAATTTAAAAATTCAAAAAGTAATAGAAAAAGTTATAAAAATTAAGATAAAGACAAATTGAAATCATTTTAAGTGCTGATATTTGCCTCGGGTCAATCTCCGAAAATAACTTAAACGGTGTCGTTTTGATTTTTTTTCTTTTTTACTACTCCAAAACGTTGTCGTTTTGACTTACCATTTTCGTTTCACTTACCATTTGCAAAACGCGAGCATTGTCCCTGAAAGAATCCAAAATGCGAACATTGTCCCTGAAAGAATCCAACAGCTGGGAACGCGATTCGTTTCTTCTTTTTGAAAGTTGAAAAAATGGTTACTTTCCTTCCTCGACTGCGGTGTAGGCTTTCGGGATCCACAGTAGAAGGCTTCATCCACAGCAGAACGCACCCATTTAGTGAAGAAAGTGATTAACAGCAGCTGCGGTATTTGTCGTTGAAAGCCAAAACTCTAAGCTGACTTTGGACGGAACAAGACCAACATCAGTTGTGAAGTCTCGACATAGCAAGAACATTGTCCCTGAAAGTTTGAATTTTCGAAGCTTGAATTTACTTCTTCGATACTGTACAAATGTTGGTATTATTATTATTATTTTTGTTAATTAATACTCCCCTGAGTCTCTCCGATGGTGCATTTGCTTACATGATTTTTATAATGTGTATTAATCGGGTTAATTACCAGTTTGTTTTTTTGAAGTAAAGCTTAACTAGACTCGCTTTGTTTGGCTTTTTGTGCATTTTTCTTTCTGTAAAGTTTGATTCTAGTTGCTAGGCTTTTTATTTGAGTTGTTAGAATGAAATTGTAGGAAGAATTATCTATATTTTGATTTTCAGAAAACTACAAGATGAAATTGTGATTTAAGTGGAAATTTGAGCAGAAGTTTAGTTTGCTTTTTGAAGATGTTACCAATTTAAGCTTAAATTTGTCTAAAAAAAGTTTGTCTAATCCACGTGGTTAATTTGGTTTGAATCGTTTTCCTATTATGTGAGCTTTGTGAAGCCATCATACAGTTAAAGTTTACTTTAATGCAAATATGGTATATTCTTTAATTAATGTCATGTGGCTTATGTCATTAAGAAAAAAAAAATTCTCTTTGGACGCCATTTGTATTACCCCATGTTCAAGTTTTACTTGTTAAAAAATAAGTAGTCACACTAACATTTTTTCTATCCATTCTAAGTACTAAATTTTTGTCCCTTTAGTTTTGGTAATATTCTACATAATTGTTCGCTAAAGAGTGTTAATGAATTTGCAATAAATATCTAATAAGATATTGAATTATTTAAATTTGCAGCAGTTAATGGATAATTTCGAACAAGTGGAGGAGGTTGATGAAGTTAGAGAATTGCAGGATTTACGGGGGGTTGAAATGGAAGAAAATAATAAGGAATTGATGGTGGAAAAAGTTGTTGAGCCTATGGTTGGGATGTCTTTTGATAGTTCTGATGGGTAGATCTTGTAGATCTTGTAGAGGGGTTTCTAGTGATGCGTAGATCTTGTAGAAAATGGGATGATGAGAGTTTGAGATATGTGACATTTACTTGTGGGAGAAACGGCAAGTCAAAAGCCAAATCCACTAATGTTTTGCAGCTTTAACCAAACCAAAAAATTAGATGTAATGCTAAAATTGGAGGTCGTTTGGATTTTGTTAGTGGAAAATGGGTAATTGGTAATTTGATCCTTGAACACAACCATGCCGTGAGTCCGAGCAAGAATAGGTATTATCGATGCAACCGTACCATTAGTCCTTTTGTTAAAAAGCAGCTTGAAATAAATGAAGAAGCTGGAATTAAAATGGCTCAAAGTTTTAAGTTGATTATTGTCGAGGCTGGTGGCTTTGAAAATGTATCATTCTTAGAAAGATATGCTAGAAATCATGTTGACAAGGCGAGGCGATTAAGACTCGAAGAAGGGGATGTTGTTGCAATTCAGAGGTATTTTAACAAAATGTAAACAGAAAACGATGAGTTTTTCTTCAGTATTGATTTAGATGAGGAGGGTTGGTTACAAAATGTATTTTGGGCAAATCCAAGGAGCAGGGCAGCCTATAAAGACTTTGAAGATGTTGTCACATTTGATACCGCATACCTTACAAACTAGTATGACATGCCATTTGCTCCTTTTGTAGGAGTTAATCATCATGGTCAATCAATTTTGTTAGGATGTGGGTTGAATTTGCATGAGGATACAGAGATATTTACGTGGTTATTTGACACATGGCTATCATGTATGTCTGGTTGTCCTCCCCTTGGAATCATTACAGATCAAGATAAAGTAATGAAAAACGCAATTCAGATTGTGTTTCCAAACACTAAGCATCGATGGTGTTTGTGGCATATACTGAAAAAAGTGCCTGAGAAGTTGGGAAGGTATGCAGAATATCATGCCATTAGAGTTTCATTACTTTCTATTATTTATGATTCACATACTCCTGTTGAATTCGAGGAATCTTGGCATGACATGTTAGATAAATATGATCTTAGAAATAATCAGTGGTTGAATGGTTTGTATAAGGAAAGAAATCGTTGTGTCCAGCATTCGTGAAAACTACTTTTTGGGCTGGAATGTCAACCACTCAGCGTAGTGAGAATATGAATGCTTTCTTTGATGGGTATGTTAACTCGAAAACAACTTTGAAGCAATTTGTGGAGAAATATGAGAAAGCAATGGAAAGTAAAATTGAGATAGAATGACAAGCAGATGCACAGAGTTTTAGCCAACGGTTGTCATGCCGTACTAGTTTTGCCATGGAAAAGCAAGTTGAAGAAGTGTACAATATTTCCAAATTTTAGAAATTTCAAGCAGGAGCTGGTGAATAAGATATATTGTGAGGTTTTCAGTTGTGGGGGATCAAAATATGAAGTTATTGAAAATGATGAAAAGAGTAAAGAAAAGACTTTTAGAGTCATTTTTTAAAAAGATGAAGGTGAAATTCGTTGTGTGTGCTCAATGTTTGAATATAAGGGTATTCTTTGCAAACACGCTATCGCTGTGTTGTCACCTAACCGTGTGCAATTACTGCCTGAAAAGTATATCCTACGAAGATGGAGTAAAGATGTGTGG
Organism: Citrus trifoliata; assembly: GCA_018350135.1. Classification (NCBI taxonomy): domain Eukaryota; kingdom Viridiplantae; phylum Streptophyta; class Magnoliopsida; order Sapindales; family Rutaceae; genus Citrus; species Citrus trifoliata. The sequence continues at coordinate 23,707 of VKKW01000500.1, read as the reverse complement.
AGATTCTCTAATAAAGTCAAAGTCATTTGTGATGCACAGAGTTTGAGCATTGAATATCAGCGTTATAAAGAGGAGTGCACTGCTTTTTATGATGTTGCTGAGGTAGCTTCCAAAAATGAAGAGAGTCATAAAAACGTTATGGGTTGGATCGAGAAAGCTATGAAAGATGTATCTCTAAATGTTCGATGTGACGGTGACGATACAACCATTGATGGTAGATCCAGTAGTAACATACAAGATCCAATGGTAAGTCAGCATAAAGGTCGTCCACCTAGTCAAAAAAAGCAAAAGCAATTTAAGAGGTAAAAACAGAAATCGAACAACGTTTCGATAAACACAACTATAGAGGTAATTGTATATGCTTTAGATTAATTTAATACTTTAATACATTCATTTTAAATTAATTTAATATATACTTTAAATGTGTGTTGACTGCACTTCTAGGACACGGAGATACATGATTTATCTTCTCAAGTGGCTACTACAATCCCAACACAAGAGAGCAATATGGCTATGGTAATATTTTTTTATTTGTTATTTCCTTTCATTGTTATATGTTTGATAATTTGTGTTTAACTTTTTCTTTTTTTTTGGTATAACATCAACCACAACAAGCACCCCCACAACATGCATTTTTTCCCCCTTACTATCAATATTGGATGAATTACGGTCCAGCTCATCATGTACACTTGCAACATACACCGCAACAAAATTTCGAGGAGGCCAATCAAGTGGAGTTTTCAATTAATGAACCAAGCATGTAATCGCATGTAATCGAAGTTAGCTTATGCTTATGTTTTATGTATTATTCAACTAATGAACTAATGTAATTTGGTGTATGTGTATTTCTTCTTTTTTTAAATTTTAGAGTTTATAAGTCTATTTTCAAAATTCTAGAAATGGATTCATTTGGAAAATATTAGAATGATTTGGGCTATAGTATAATTTTGAGAATAATTTTAGGGGCCAAATTATAATTTCATAATACTGTGAATTAATAAATCTATTTTCAAAATGCTTGAAATGGATTCATTTAAAAAATATTAGAATGGTTTGGGCCATAGTATAATTTTAAGAATAATTTTAGGAGCCAAATTATAATTTCATAATACTATGAATTAATAAATCTATTTTCAAAATTATAGAAATGGATTCATTTGAAAAATATTAGAATGATTTGTGCCATAGTTTAATTTTAAGAATAATTTTTGGGGCCAAATTATAATTTCATAATACTGTGAATTAAATCCAGAGAGTCAAACTACTCGGAAACTTATATTTAATATGAAAATGCTATTACATATGTCTACAAGTCTTTAACTTGAAACAACTTAAAAATAATACTTTAAGAGAAAACATAATACAACAATCATCAATATTTTAATAAAATCATATTGTGGTGCCTCTCTATTTCGAAGTTCGTCGTCCAACAATCGCCTCTGCACTTCACGTTCTCTCATATGCTCAAGTTCTTTATACAATAATTGAAATTTAACGGACAATAACTCGATCTCTAAGGCTAAATTCCTAACTTCATCCGCTAACAAATCTATTTTCTCTTTGCTAGGTTTACGATCTTCTGCCCAATGAAAGTTCTTACATCCTCTACAAATCTAAAATTTCCGATTTGGATTTTTTGTTGTTCGTGACGTTAACAACTCCATATGATTTTGCAATGAGCTTCGATTCTCTCTTAACTCGGATGACATTGTTTGTCGTTAATAGTCCATTGGGAATAAACTGCCCAAAAAGGAAACAATTATAGTTAATAATGCCAAAAAAATTACCCAAATCAAATTTTAATTGCAATTACAGTTAGTTAGACTTAAAAGAAAAGAAAACTGGAACATATGAACAACATGACAACTGGAACATGAAAACTGGAAATTGGAACATATGAACAGCATGAAAACTAGAACATGAAAAGAAATTACAACTAAATTCTACAAGCAACTATCCAGCAACCACCCAGCAGCTAATGCGAAAACTACAACCAATATGCCAGAAAGGCTACATATGTCTCGCGTAGCTGACCCAAATTCAAAAAGTTCAACAAAGTAACTAATAAATTATACAAGCAACCAGCCAGGAACCAGCCAGCAGCTAATATGAAAACTAGAAGCAACACGCCAGAAAGGCTATCAAAGAGCCGAAGCCAAAATGCACGCAATCTATATACCAAAATGCACACAATCTATAAATAGACAACTTGAGATAAAATACAAGGCTCCATCAATCATATTAATCCAATCCTCATCACTCGGTTACATTAATTCAAAAAAAGAACATGAAATACAAACAGAGAGTAGCTGCAATTGACTCAAATCAGACATATTTTATGCTCAGAAACAACAGACAAATTTCGGCTGCATAAGCCCAGAAATAACAGACAGAGAGCAGAGCAGCTGCAATTGACTCAATTCAGAAAACTCTTCGAAATCTTCCAGAGCAAAATATATTTTTCATCATTATTCATCCTCAACCTCAACATTAGCAAATTTAAAATTGTACCCAAATTCACCCGAAACTCAATTGCAATTTAACACAGTTAAATAAAACAGAAATCACAATAGCTATCCAAATTCAGCCAAAAATTAATTAAATGGGAATGACAATAGCTAAGAAAATTTAGCACTTGTAGAGCAATGAAATTAAATTTTCAACATAACTGTCCTAACCTAGATCAACCAAATCATCCCCATTTTGCCATAACCTAAAGAGGAAAAAATGAAGCATTACCTCAGGCTGTGAACTTAACCACTTCGTGAGTTCAATTTCCCGAACAAGTTTCGGCAACCAGTGTTACCAGCATTGACGGTGACCGTCATTTTGAGTCGGTCGTGGTGGATCCTGAATGCCTAGACCTCAGTCGAGGAAGGAAAGTAACGAATTTTTTGAAGAAACGAAGAAACGAAGAAATGAAGAAACGAAGAGATTTATGGTCAAACGAAAACGAAGAAACGAAAATACCAGGTGAAACGAAGACGAAGAAACTTGCTCTTCTCTCTGTTGCTTTACCAGGTGAAACGAAGAAACGAAAACAAAAAGGAAGAGATTTTATTCTTCTAAAATTGTCATCAGAAACTTTGCCGTTTTGGAGTAGCAAAAAAGAAAAAAAATAATCAAACCAATGTCATTTAACTTATTTTTGGAGTTTGACCCGGGGCAAATATCATTTTCCAACCATTTCACCCACACTCTTTTTTCACTTTATCCATGCACCCTTGCTCCCTGGTCAAATATTTTCCTTCCACCCACTCTCCTCTATCACTCATCGCGGGTTCATGGCACTCTCCTCTGTCACGGGCTCACGGCAAAAGCGGCAGTCTTTCATTCCTCTCCTCTATCATTGCAACAAAGCAACACTCTTTCTGTCTCTCTCTCAATCTCTCTGTGAACATTAAGTAAGCTAAGGCAGTCGTCAATTTTTTGAAGTTTTTTTTCCCTCAACTGCTCTGGTTTATTTTCTTTCATTTTCTCAAGAATCAAACATGATAAGCTTGTATGGTAAGCTTCTGGAATTTATATTAATTTTTTTTTTACATTCCTTTTGCAGGTTGGAAACTAATTGAAAATTAATTAGTTGATTTAGTATGTATGGTTCTGGAATTGTTGTTACAGTTAAGATTGCAACTTGTAAGAAAATAATATAAATTAGTTTATTTGAATTCTGTAAGCGTCTTTTTTTTATTGATGATAATGATAATGATAATTCTATTTGATTTAGAATTTTTTAAAATTTAAAATTTTAGAAACTTCATCGAATTAAATTTTTTTGGAAAAGATATTGTAAAATATTTATAATAACTTATTTTTAATACAAATGTTAATTATTTTGTAGAAATGAAAAATTTAGAAAATAAGCGTACAATCAAATATGTGCAACCGGAGAAATATGAGCCAACTCTTGGAATGCTATTTGAAAATTTCCTTTTATTTTGAATATTCGTAATTAAGTATATTGCTGAACATATATAGACGTTGAAGGAAAGAGGTATTGTTAATGTAAATGTCAACCAATTCGGGACTTTAGGCTATTATAATGTAAGAATTAAATTCATGTGAAAATTTTAATTTTTAATTTTTAATATGGATTGTGTGTGTGTGTGTGCGCGCGCGCTTAGGTACATATATACTCAACTCAAATTGGTAGAAATAATATTTATCAATCATTTTCTTATAATTAGCACACAGTAAGTTGTTTTAAAATCATAATTTTTTAATGTATAGTTATATATTTTTAAATATCTAAAATATAAGATGATGCTTTAAATTTTTGTGTATTATAGCAACAAGCTCAACCGTACGTTTTGCAGTCGCATTATTCTTCATCTTTGATTATGTATGAAATATCTAATAATTGAAATTTCCAGCAATTGCTACATTAACGATGTAATGAAGATAACAATTGTTGTGATTGATGTTTGACTTGCATTTTATTTCAATTATTTTTTCTATAATTTCGGTTAGATTTGGCTTAAAACAACAAATTGTGGTAAATTATTCAAAATAAAAGGAAATTTTTTAAGAATGCAACGTACTCGGCCTTGTAGTAAATTAAAAACAATTTAACAAGAGAATTAAAAATCTGAACTCCACTGCGTGCTCTTTCTTCTGCAACTGGCTGAATCAGATCATCTTCTTCCTTTCGTCTCTAATCAACACATATGTTTTTAAGAGAATAATATTAAAACCATCGAGGCCCAAAACAATACAGCAGTTGTCATCAATTTATGAGCCTTTCACCGCAAGAAAATTTTGACCGCAATCCCATGCTTTTTCTTGCAACTACAGTCTTTGAAAGGCTTTGACCTTGGATGATCAATGTTGTTTCTACAATTACCAGCACATAAATAACATGGAATGGAAGGTTAAATCATTGATGTTGGTCGTGGTTCCTCTTAAAAAATAAATATTCTGGTCCTTTGCTGGATTGAGATCCATGCCACCCAGCCCCAACGGACCCACCCCACACATGCATCTATAAAATAATGATAATAATAAGACTTAATTAATTACGGCCATTCAAAAATTTACAAGAAAGAAAAAGTAAACAAATGCATCCATTGATTGAAATGAAGAGTTATCCAATATGAAAGTATAAAAGGTATGCGTACTTGAAACTTATCTAAAATAATCCATTTATTTTTTGAATTTTTTTTGGACCATTTATGGATTAAGGGCATCTTTAAAGAAAGGAAGTCTTCTAATAATCCAAAAATAGTGCAATTACAAAATTTTAAAATCTCAAAGAGTTTTTTTTTTTTTATAATCACATGATAGGTGCAATTATAAAGAGAAATAATCCAAGTTACAGTACAACATTTGTATTTTATACAATTTTTTTCGTTTCTTTATTATTGACACGACATTGTCTTATCGGTTCATACTTCAAATGTATAATACCACATTTTGTACAAATTCATAAATTGTACCTATAAAGTGTTTTTTTCCAATAACAAAAAGTGTGGCTGATATTACTTACAGGAACCATGGCGCCTACATATAAAGAAATCATGCAAAGTCTGGAGAGTCATTTTAAAACCCCAAAAATTTAATTATTTATGGTATTAAGGATTTGTTTGGTAAACCAAGTTATAGTGTTAAGTTAATTGATAGTATGCAAACATTTATAGCCCTATTATTATTGTTCTCTTAATATCTACCATAAGTTGAAGCAACGGTTAATAAAAAGTAAAGTAATACTACGAGCATAAATTCTTACGAAAATTAATATTATTAATTTTTTTATATGCAATCACCTTATGATTTACTTAGTTAAGAATTTTATTTGGCGTTTTAAGCCGTGTTTATATTTTAGATTGAAGTGGAAATCCTGAGAAGTGGAAATCTTGAGATTAAAAGTGGGGAGTGGGAGCAAGTTGTTTCCTCTCACTGGAATGAGAATATGGAATTAGAATCAAATCCAATTCACATGTTTACTTTTTCTTGAATTGGGAGTAAATGATTTCAAATTACGATTTTACTCTTATTTAAAGAATTGTAGCTTTTAATTACAAAATTAATAAAAATATATTTGAAATAAAAATTTATTTCATTATATTTATAAATTAACAATAATTATTAATATTATTAATTATGTAAATCAACATTTTTTATTAGTTTTAATTTTAATTATGTAAATTAAAAAATATTGATAAGAGTAACATAAATGAAACATTATTTTTAATAATATAGTACAAAATTAATATTTTCTTAAAATAAACTATTTATTATTATTATTAGTTATTAATATTAAATAAATATAATACTATTATTTTTAAATAAATATAATAATAATTTTATATAAATAAGATTAATATTATTCTTTTTAGTAAATATAATTTTATAACATAATATAATAATATTTTTTAAATAAATATGGTATTATTTATTTTATTTTACTTAATATAATAGTATTAAATTTAATAAAAGAAAGGTAAAGTAAGATGTGGGAGTGGAACTTTCCTCATCGGAGTGGGAATCACACTCCCTACTTTAAAATTGGGTGGGATCAACGAAGTGAGATTCCCACACCTCTTAGAATATGCAAGTAAACATTAGAGTGTGAGGAATATACACTTCTCACCGCCACTCCAGTAAGTAAACATAATATTAGTAACTTGGTAAAATGATAGAAGTTGTTCCTTCATCATATAATGTGGACTACTCATTGTCACGACGTAAATTAATGAAATTTTATGCATTTTGGTTTTCAAGTTTGGTTTAAGTATGGTTTGTTTTGGGTAATTTCTTAGATTTCAACTTTAATTATTTTGTTACTATTGATCTGCTTATATTTTTAAATTTTATTAATTAATAATCTAATATTACAATATAGATATTATAGTTACTTTCAAGAGTCAACATCAGTCAACGTGCTAGATATCAATCAACAAGTTAGATATCAGTCAACAGGTAATTGAGGGGTTGGGTTGATACTTCTAATAAATCTGAGGGTGCATGTAAGCCTGTCAATCTAACACAACATTTTTTATACTAAAACTAAGTTTCGGTTTGGTGTTATTTCTGAATTAGTATTTTCTGAAAACAAAAATGAGAGTAAAAATAGTGTTATGCAGTTGCTGTATTTTGAATTAAATATGCATATGATATCATTCTATATCTTGTATTTTAAAATTAAAAATAGTAATATGTATTTGGTAAACACAGTTGAAAAAGATAAAAACATAGAAAATGTGTTTGGTTGTACTATTTTCATGAACAGTTTTTACTAAACATGTAAGTCAGAGTTTTTTAGTAAAAACAAATTGTTTATTTAATTAATACGCAAACATACCATAAATAATTTAAACAAAATAATTATAAAAAATTGCATGATGATAAAGTTTTAGTATTAGCATCAATAAAAAAAATTACACTGCCATTGTTTTTACACTATAATTAAGTTATATATTACAACACATATAAGTTAAACAAAATAATTATAAAAAAATTACATGATAGACATCATGCATCAACACTTGCTGGGAATAAATCAAATTTAATAGTGTACTTTCAAATTACACTTATTTTATATGTAAACAAGCTCTAATGGCAACAATATCATCTATGAGCTTATGCTTTTGCCATGAAGCAAAGTCATTACTGAAAATGGTATGTCAATAGAGTTTGACAAAATTGCAGCATGAAGTTTCTCACTAACACAAAACATAAAACTGCTACCATAAAAATAGAGAACAAAAAAGATGGATAGAAAAAAAGCAAGTCCCATGCACAAGAAAGGATGAACTACAAGTGCTTATCCTCAAAGCAGATTGATTCCAAATCAAATTGCGCAAAGTCCAAGCAAAGCCAAGAATCCATATTTCCTGCACATGAATTATTAAAAATGAAATTAAATACATATATTTTGAGAGAAGTAATTTTATAATAAGGGAATCTTCTATTTTAATAAAATAAGGAATAAATTAAAAAAATACAAATATAAATTTTAATATACTGTGTTAAAGTGTGTAACTTTTGTTCACTTAACTTGTCCCGGATTCCATCATTGTAAAACTAAGAGTTGTTAATCTAATGAAAATCTAATGGTTCAAAGAATGATTTCCTTTGTCTAGGTGCAAATAAAAAGGAACCAGAGTCCCATTGTTGGTATTTCTAACTAGCAAACTTCAGTTGCATTTTAATTTTAATTTTCAGTTTATCCCACATGTTAGCATGTCACTAATTACTCCGCTAATAGTTAGTTTAATTTCAAATACATTGCATCGGTTGCTTAATAGTTTGCTTCTGTTTCAAACTAATTTACCTTGTTACAATCTCTCAAGTCTCAAGTGCGTCCTTAATAATAACATCATATTAAGGATTTTTTTAAGTTATATTTATTGTAATTTATATCTTTACTTTTTTAGAGTAAATACATGTAATAAAGCAGTGGAATCAGGTGGGCTAGTGGATAAATTTTATTTGACTGTAGATTACATTAAATATAATTGAGGGAGACCCTTGCATTAATATTACAGTCATTCTGACTGAGTTTGTGACTTGTGCTCTCGTGGTATTTCAACTCTCTTACTAATGCTCGATTGGTGCTAGGTTGCATTGAAATAGCAAGCATGCCTTGTGTTGTGACTCTCATGGCCAGAGATTCGAATTAAAAAAAAAAAATTAAGTGTATGGAATTGCTTTGGCTTCTCAAATGAATTATTTTAAAGTAGATTTTACAATATCAGTTTTACGATTTTTTTTTTCAAAAAAAAGAAGCTTTGTCAAGCTATGATCTTAACAAACTTTTACACCCACTCATTACATAATTTATATTTATATTTTAAATTTAATCAAAAAATTTTTTTTAAAGAAAATTATGAGAGCTTAAATTTATGGAGATAGAAATTATATAATAAAAAGAAAATAATTGAAATTTTAAGATTTTTACATATTTTATAAATAAAACATTAAAAGAAATATTTTTCAAGGGTGGAATTTTGTAAGAAGATAATTAATTTTAATATATAGATTTATATTTTTAAAAATTACATTGAGGTCTTTTAAAAAATAAAATTTAAAAAAGTGTTATAAGTATTTTAGAGGGTACTAAAAGCTGCACTTATTCTCAAAACTAGGAAATTATCGGATTTGGGATTATATTATAATTCGAAATCGTGAATCCGACTCAAATCTTATTAAAGTTGCATGTTTGGATAAAAGATACTACCCTTCACATCACCAAGCAAAATTTTTAAACCAAAAAAAAAAAAATTCCAAATTTATGCAAAATAATGAATTTAACTCGTAACTCATAGTTTGTATTAACATATAGTCTTTTTAGGAGTTAGTGGATTGTGTTCTATTGCTGATAAGGCAAATAGAAGGGTGAAAAAAAATAATTCTTCTCCCAAAAAGACTCTTCAAATAGAATCAAGTTTATATAAATTTAATCAAATTCTTAATTACCTTCTATTTTTTCAAAAATGCAATTATAGTTATTCTCATAATGATAATATAAAAAATAATATAATATTATTTGAAGAGGAATAAGTGTCTCCTCAATATTAAACAAGGAGAAGTCTCTCTTCAATATTGAAAAGAGAAGAATTGGAAACCTTATTGCTGATGTGGGTCTTTAAATGAGAGATGAAATATTATTTGAAGAGGTTTTTAAAGATGCTCTCACTCATACACAACATAACATTTTTTTTATACTTCTTCCACAAAAAAATTTCTAGAACCATATAAACTACATTCCACATTACCCTCTTCAATTTTTTTTTACCATTTTTTCTTAAATTTGATATCCTTTTGTTTAAGTGCAATAGAATAAAAAGTCAAAAAAAACCCTCGAGTTGAAAATAAACTCCTCTCCTAAAAAATAAGAAAAATGTTGAAAATATGAGTCAATGTTACTTTTTTGAATTCCAAAAATAACTAGAATAACAACTCTAATAAGCAAATATAAAGGTGATGACCAGTGGCTTGAGAATATTGAAATATATATTTAACCTAGTAGTTGCACCCAGCAATATAGAACTAACTGTGATTTGCAACTCATAACACTGATACTGCATTTACTAAACGGAAATCGGAATGGGCTGGAATTGGAATGAGTTGGAATTTGAGTGAGAAATGAGAATCAGAATAAATTGTTTACTTTAACTATATGAATTAAAATCAGAACAAGTTGTATTACTATTGATGTATTTACATTGTCTTGGCATTAGAATTGGAATGAGTTACATTGCTGTAAATTACTAAAAATCTTTAATTTACTATTGTCATAATTATTATTTTATTTTTAAATTATTATGATTATTATTATTCAAAATTAATTATTATTATTATTGTTGTTGTTGTTGTTGTTGTTGTTGTTGTTGTTAATCATTATGTCTATATTTGATCTCAAATTGATTTTGGAACTTGGTCTTGGATGATTTCCAGATAAACTGTGCAATATGTCTTGTCAATGTAGATGGATAGCACAAAATGGTATATAAATTAAAAAAAGCCAAGTTAGTGGACTAGATTAAATCAGATCATAATGGTATGCTCTTGTGCTTGAAGATAGAAAGTAAATCTTTTACCTTTTTAGATATGCCCCAGATCCACAGACAAATACACAATCTTTCACCCGGTAGTGGGAACACCACTCATTGTTAAAGGCTAGCTAATCCCCAGAGATCAATATTTTGTCTACTTACACATATACATAATGATACATGCTTATTTGTATTTTTAATATATAATCCTAACATGAACTTGTATTCCTATTTTATCCATTTCTTGAATGACATGAAGGGCATCAGTAATTTTATCATTTGGTTTTGATTGATTCATGTGATCTTCTTTCTTTCATGTTCTTGCTGCACGTAGATGTTGCCTTGTATTGTTTCTTTATCGTAAAGTACTCACGAAGTCAATGAATTATTGACTTCTGCCATTGTTGGGTAGAGTCAGTTACCATTGACATTCCAGATAGATTATTGGGCCTGTAGTAGTTTTATGCTTCAACGTGAAGAAATGATTTACATTTCAGTTCAAGAAAGCATTCATGAGAAGAAAGGATTAACATTTTATTACTGCAAAGCATAAACCAAAAAGGATTACCAAAAGTAGTAAAAAGAAAAAATGCAGGCCAATCGCCAATGTCATGGCAATGTGGCATGGAAACATTCTACATTCAAATTAAGTAAACGCTAAACAAACAGTATTGATTAAATAAATGGTGCAAGTTTACAGATCAGTTTTATCTTGTTCTTTTTCGCTGATACAGCAATACTATTGGAATAAATAATGGAATAATTAATTCCTTGGCTTTCCGGTTGCCAGCGGATCACATTCCGTAAATATTATTAGCCCTCTGTTCAATGCGAAAGTTTAAGTTGAAAATGATTTTGTTTTAATTAATATTCTACCACTCACCAGATTAAAGCCATATCAAGTTAGAATTCAATTATTGGGATTTATAGCCTTACTCATTAAAAAAAAATTAAAAATTATGGTATTACCTCATGCCAGAGTAGTTGGAGCACATTCTTGAAGCTCGTATTTCGGTGTACATATATCATTTTTCTTTTGGTTCAGATGTGGGTGTACAAGTTCAATTCATCTTTTGCAGGAAAAGTTTTGCAAACGTAGAGGCTGCAACAATGCCAGAACCAAGATGGACGATCTTTAAGGACCTTCAAAATCAGTCAATTTTTTTTCACAACGCAGATCAATAACATTGCCGCATAATACACATGGATTTCAAAAAAAAAAAAATGACTAGTAAACCCTTTGCCATCTTCAATTCTTCACTGTCCTGTGTACGCTTACTTTAGCAGGTTCTAAAACCACAAGACAGCAAGCTCAAGTTTTCAATGCAAGTAGAACTATGGCTGGAAATTAAAGCGAATTAATCATATAATTCCAAAGGCTCTACACGCATCTCAAATACATGCTTCGAAGAATTGTCTTCGATAATAATCAGAAATGCTGTTTCACAACAGAACCAACTGCAAAACGTAGATACTCTGAGTAATGTTGCGTGAGTGATAACAAAAAGGACCTTTAGATCACATTTACTTTCTAGACATTTGCAATTTTTTCAAATTTCCTCGAATTTGAAAGATCTGGTTCCTACGAGTGAACTCACTGCTGTAATAGCCAATAGGCCTAGTAGCTTATGGCCAAGACTTGAAAGATCTGGTTCCTACGAGTGAACTCATCATGATCAAGATGTTAGCATAAGAATATGAAACAAGAATGGTAGGTGGAGAAAAGTCTCAGTTTCAACAAACTTTGTCTTGCCAATACATAGTATACAAATACCAAAACACACAATCATGATTCATGAGTCACCATTCAATTGAATGCTATGTCACAATGAATGAAGAACTTTGGACAATTAGTTAGATGTTTTGTATCACTGAAACCAAAAACAATCCAGCATGTCCAAAGCCAAAAATGTTAAACAGAAATAAAAGATGAACACGCTGAAAAACCTGATGCATAATTAATTTGGCATCAATTCCCATTACAGTCGGCAATCTCGTATACTCGAAGTACAAATTAGTACAAGTAGAAGTTCTAGATATCAAAGACAATCAATTTAACTAACAGAAAGATTATGTTCAGTAGCCTCACAAACAAAAAACGAAATGCCATTTTATCTATTTAGAGAAGAAAAAGTGGTCATACAGAAAGAGCATAAAAACTTTGCACTTCCAGCTAATGAAAAAGATGCATTATAGAAGGAAAACATATGACCCGAATAATAAAAAGTAATTTTACAACAAAAAGTTGCCAGACTTTGAAACTTATCTGATGAGTCATCCATGTCTGCAAACAGAATCCATGAACAGAACCTGGGAACATGCCATCACTACGCAACACTACTTCACGAGTTGTAATAAAAATGGGATTCTCCAAATCCAGATTTTAGGCAGAAAAAAACACACAAGTAAATCAGCATTCAGCTCATTGACTTACTTGTGTCTCTTGAAATGTGGAATCGAGTTTAAACTAATTTCATTCTTAACAAGCAAGTCCACAACAATTGAAAGTATAGATGCGTCTGGCATTACATTTCTCTTATCCATTCTGTGAAGGAGTTCAATAACTTTTGATGTCTCATTATTGCGGATGAAACCCAGCATAAGCGTATTAAATATGAGGAAATTGGGTTCCAAACCCTTTGCTTCCATATCAAGAAATAAATCATGTGCCTTGTCCATTTGCCCATCATTACAAAGCCCATGGATCATGATGTTATATGTTACAACATTTGGCATTAGGCCTACACGAGGCAAACTTAGAAACAGTTCCCAAGCAGTTTCCAGTTTGCCTATTTTACACAATCCATCAATGAGGCAGCTGTAGGATACGATATCAAGTTCATACTTGAGAATTCTCAGGGTATGAATAGTTCAACTGCCTCTAGAATATAACCATTCTTGCAGAGCCCGTCAATAAAGGTAGTGCATACATATGTATTACCTGCCACATGATTACGCTGCATCTCATCAAACAGTTTTAAAGCATTCTCAACCTGGTGTATTTCAAAAAGGCCAAGAAACAAGGTGCTATATGTAACAACTGTTGGCGTAATTCCTTTAGACAGCATTTTCCTATAAAGATTTAAAGCTTCCTCTACATCCTTAGTCTTGCAGTACCCATTTATTAATGTGCTGTAACTAATAACATCATGCATGCACCCGTTACTCTCCATAGAAACAAATAATTCCCTTGCACGATCTATTTTACCCGTTAAGCAATAACCATCAATTACTGTGTTATAAGTAGATGTGTTGGGTTTCACTCCTCTCAAAATAATCAATTCTAACAGCCTACTTGCTTCGTCCATCTTCCCATTCTGGCAGAGCTCAGCCATGATCACATTGAAAGACACAACATTAGGCTGTACTCCTTGGTCCATCATCTCAATAAACAAACACTTGGCCTCTTTCCAATCATTAGCATAACAAAAACCACGAATCACAGAGGTATAGGTAACCACATCTGGGTTAATATTCTTATCCTTCATCTGCAGAAACAATTCCTTGGCCTTGTCCGGAAAACCTTCCTTACAAAGACCATCTATAATAGTATTGTATGTAACAGTATTTGGCTTACAAACAACACCAAATTCCCCATTTCCATTAGCCATCTCATCAAATAAATTTAGAGCAACAATTGTATGGTCAGTTCGACACAGTCCATTAATCAAAGTATTGTACGTAATAACATTAGGCTCACAACCAAACGCTTTAAGGTTCGTAAACAATGCGGCGGCCTCCATGATTCTACTCTCCGCACACAAACCTTTAATCAAAGAATTAAAGGTCACAGCATCTGGTGTAAAACAAGATCTGAGGATCCTCCCAAGAACAACAAAACCATGAGACACTCGACCCATTTTGCAAAAGCAGTTAATCAAGATATTGTAAGTATAATGATTTGGAAACAACCCAGTTGAATTGAGTCTCTTGAAGAGTGAAAGGACAGTATCATAATGTTTATTCTTAGCAAGACAACCAAACAAAATATTGAAGGAACAGACAGGAGGCGGAGAAGGGTGCATACGGAGCATGTAATCAAAGATACACAAGGCTTCATTAGGAGTAATAAGATTAATATCACCTTGACCTGATGATTTGCACCTTTCTTTGAGGAATTTTTCGAGTGAGGCTCGGTCTTTGACTGTCAGTCGTAGCGACTCCTTCAGTTTAGCTGTTGTAGTCGGATATGAGGGTTCATTTTCCGAAATTGAAGATGTGGGTTTTCTGGTATGAGGGAACGAAGATGAGAAATTACATCTAAGAGCTGATACTGAAATTGAAGTAAAATGAAATGGACGAGTTGTGGATACGAAAGCCATTGGAGAGCTTTTGATTATTTGGGGTTGAAGAAGAAGAAGAGAATTACCAAAATAGGAGTGAAATATATGCCCTTTTCCTTCCAATACCGAATATTAACAATGCCTTGATAATCTGTCCGCAAACCGCAATCTGCCGTTTATTTTACAAGTAGAATGCATTACTCCCTGGTCAAATATCAATTTAAAAATTCAAAAAGTAATAGAAAAAGTTATAAAAATTAAGATAAAGACGAAATGAAATCATTTCACCCACACTCTTTTTTCACTTTATCCATGCACCCTGGCTCCCTGGTCAAATATTTTCCTTCCACCCAGTCTCCTCTATCACTCGTCGCGGGTTCATGGCACTCTCCTCTGTCGCGGGCTCACGGCAAAAGCGGCAGTCTTTCATTCCTCTCCTCTGTCACTGCAACAAAGCAGCACTCTTTCTGTCTCTCTCTCAATCTCTCTGTGAACATTAAGTAAGCTAAGGCAGTCGTCAATTTTTTGAAGTTTTTTTTCCCTCAACTGCTCTGGTTTATTTTCTTTCATTTCTCAAGAATCAAACAGGATAAGCTTGTATGGTAAGCTTCTGGAATTTATATTAATTTTTTTTTTTACATTCCTTTTGCAGGTTGGAAACTAATTGAAAATTAATTAGTTGATTTAGTATGTATGGTTCTGGAATTGTTGTTACAGTTAAGATTGCAACTTGTAAGAAAATAATATAAATTAGTTTATTTGAATTCTGTAAGCATCTTTTTTTTATTGATGATAATGATAATGATAATGATAATTCTATTTGATTTAGAATTTTTTTAAATTTAAAATTTTAGAAACTTCATCGAATTAATTTTTTTTGGAGAAAAATATTGTAAAATATTTATAATAACTTATTTTAAATAGAAATGTTAATTATTTTGTGTAAATGAAATTTTTTTTAAATAAGCGTACGATTAAATATGTGTAACCAGAGAAATATAAGCCAACTCTTAGAATGTTATTTGAAAATTTCCTTTGAATTTGAATATTCGTAATTAAGTATATTGCTGAGCATATATAGACCTTAAAGGAAAGAGGTACTGTTAATGTAAATCTAAACTAATTTGGGACTTTAGGCTATTATAATGTAAAAATTAAATTCACGTAAATTAATTTTTAATTTTTAATATGGATTTTGTGTCCGTGTGTATATATATGCTTAGGTACATATATACTCAACCCAAGTTGGTATAAATAATATTTATCAATCATTTTCTTATAATTAGCACACAGTAAATTATTTTAAAATTATAATTTTTTAATGTATACTTATATATTTTTAAATATCTAAAATATAATATGATGCTTTAAATTTTTGTGTATTATAACAACAAACTCAACCGTATGTTTTGCAGTCGCATTATTTTTTATCTTTGATGATGTATGAAATATTTCAATAATTGAAATTTCCAACAATTGCTATATTAACGATGTAATGAAGATAACATCGTTGTGATTACTGATTAATGTTTGACTTGCATTTTATTTCAATTATTTTTTCTATCATTTCGGTTAGATTTGGCTTAAAATGACAAATTGTGGTAAATTATTCAAAATAAAAGAAATTTTTTTAAGAACGCAACGTACTTGGTCTTGTAGTAAATTAAAAACAATTTAACAAGAGAATTCAAAATCTGAACTCCACTACGTGCTCTTTCTTCTGCAACTGGCTGAATCAAATCATCTTCTTCCTTTCGTCTCTAATCAACACATATGTTTTTAAGAGAATATTATTAAAACCATTGAGGCCCAAAACAATCCAGCAGTTGTCATCAATTTATGAGTCTTTCACCGCAAGAAAATTTTGACCGCAATCCCATGCTTTTTCTTGCAACTACAGTCTTTGAAAGGCTTTGACCTTGGATGATCAATGTTGTTTCTACAATTACCAGCACATAAATAACATGGAATGGAAGGTTAAATCATTGATGTTGGTCGTGGTTCCTCTTAAAAAATAAATATTCTGGTCCTTTGCTGGATTGAGATCCATGCCACCCAGCCCCAACGGACCCACCCCACACATGCATCTATAAAATAATGATAATAATAAGACTTAATTAATTACGGCCATTCAAAAATTTACAAGAAAGAAAAAGTAAACAAATGCATCCATTGATTGAAATGAAGAGTTATCCAATATGAAAGTATAAAAGGTATGCGTACTTGAAACTTATCTAAAATAATCCATTTATTTTTTGAATTTTTTTTGGACCATTTATGGATTAAGGGCATCTTTAAAGAAAGAAAGTCTTCTAATAATCCAAAAATAGTGCAATTACAAATTTTAAAATCTCAAAGAGTTTTTTTTATTTTTTATAATCACATGATAGGTGCAATTATAAAGAGAAATAATCCAAGTTACAGTACAACATTTGTATTTTATACAATTTTTTTCGTTTCTTTATTATTGACACGACATTGTCTTATCGGTTCATACTTCAAATGTATAATACCACATTTTGTACAAATTCATAAATTGTACCTATAAAGTGTTTTTTTCCAATAACAAAAAGTGTGGCTGATATTACTTACAGGAACCATGGCGCCTACATATAAAGAAATCATGCAAAGTCTGGAGAGTCATTTTAAAACCCCAAAAATTTAATTATTTATGGTATTAAGGATTTGTTTGGTAAACCAAGTTATAGTGTTAAGTTAATTGATAGTATGCAAACATTTATAGCCCTATTATTATTGTTCTCTTAATATCTACCATAAGTTGAAGCAACGGTTAATAAAAAGTAAAGTAATACTACGAGCATAAATTCTTACGAAAATTAATATTATTAATTTTTTATATGCAATCACCTTATGATTTACTTAGTTAAGAATTTTATTTGGCGTTTTAAGCCGTGTTTATATTTTAGATTGAAGTGGAAATCCTGAGAAGTGGAAATCTTGAGATTAAAAGTGTGGAGTGGGAGCAAGTTGTTTCCTCTCACTGGAATGAGAATATGGAATTAGAATCAAATCCAATTCACATGTTTACTTTTTCTTGAATTGGGAGTAAATGATTTCAAATTACGATTTTACTCTTATTTAAAGAATTGTAGCTTTTAATTACAAAATTAATAAAAAATATATTTGAAATAAAAATTTATTTCATTATATTTATAAATTAACAATAATTATTAATATTATTAATTATGTAAATCAACATTTTTTATTAGTTTTAATTTTAATTATGTAAATTAAAAAATATTGATAAGAGTAACATAAATGAAACATTATTTTTAATAATATAGTACAAAATTAATATTTTCTTAAAATAAACTATTTATTATTATTATTAGTTATTAATATTAAATAAATATAATACTATTATTTTTAAATAAATATAATAATAATTTTATATAAATAAGATTAATATTATTCTTTTTAGTAAATATAATTTTATAACATAATATAATAATATTTTTTAAATAAATATGGTATTATTTATTTTATTTTACTTAATATAATAGTATTAAATTTAATAAAAAAAAGGTAAAGTAAGATGTGGGAGTGGAACTTTCCTCATCGGAGTGGGAATCACACTCCCTACTTTAAAATTGGGTGGGATCAACGAAGTGAGATTCCCACACCTCTTAGAATATGCAAGTAAACATTAGAGTGTGAGGAATATACACTTCTCACCGCCACTCCAGTAAGTAAACATAATATTAGTAACTTGGTAAAATGATAGAAGTTGTTCCTTCATCATATAATGTGGACTACTCATTGTCACGACGTAAATTAATGAAATTTTATGCATTTTGGTTTTCAAGTTTGGTTTAAGTATGGTTTGTTTTGGGTAATTTCTTAGATTTCAACTTTAATTATTTTGTTACTATTGATCTGCTTATATTTTTAAATTTTATTAATTAATAATCTAATATTACAATATAGATATTATAGTTACTTTCAAAAGTCAACATCAGTCAACGTGCTAGATATCAATCAACAAGTTAGATATCAGTCAACAGGTAATTGAGGGGTTGGGTTGATACTTCTAATAAATCTGAGGGTGCATGTAAGCCTGTCAATCTAACACAACATTTTTTATACTAAAACTAAGTTTCGGTTTGGTGTTATTTCTGAATTAGTATTTTCTGAAAACAAAAATGAGAGTAAAAATAGTGTTATGCAGTTGCTGTATTTTGAATTAAATATGCATATGATATCATTCTATATCTTGTATTTAAAATTAAAAATAGTAATATGTATTTGGTAAACACAGTTGAAAAAGATAAAACATAGAAAATGTGTTTGGTTGTACTATTTTCATGAACAGTTTTTACTAAACATGTAAGTCAGAGTTTTTTAGTAAAAACAAATTGTTTATTTAATTAATACGCAAACATACCATAAATAATTTAAACAAAATAATTATAAAAAATTGCATGATGATAAAGTTTTAGTATTAGCATCAATAAAAAAAATTACACTGCCATTGTTTTTACACTATAATTAAGTTATATATTACAACACATATAAGTTAAACAAAATAATTATAAAAAAATTACATGATAGACATCATGCATCAACACTTGCTGGGAATAAATCAAATTTAATAGTGTACTTTCAAATTACACTTATTTTATATGTAAACAAGCTCTAATGGCAACAATATCATCTATGAGCTTATGCTTTTGCCATGAAGCAAAGTCATTACTGAAAATGGTATGTCAATAGAGTTTGACAAAATTGCAGCATGAAGTTTCTCACTAACACAAAACATAAAACTGCTACCATAAAAATAGAGAACAAAAAAGATGGATAGAAAAAAAGCAAGTCCCATGCACAAGAAAGGATGAACTACAAGTGCTTATCCTCAAAGCAGATTGATTCCAAATCAAATTGCGCAAAGTCCAAGCAAAGCCAAGAATCCATATTTCCTGCACATGAATTATTAAAAATGAAATTAAATACATATATTTTGAGAGAAGTAATTTTATAATAAGGGAATCTTCTATTTTAATAAAATAAGGAATAAATTAAAAAAATACAAATATAAATTTTAATATACTGTGTTAAAGTGTGTAACTTTTGTTCACTTAACTTGTCCCGGATTCCATCATTGTAAAACTAAGAGTTGTTAATCTAATGAAAATCTAATGGTTCAAAGAATGATTTCCTTTGTCTAGGTGCAAATAAAAAGGAACCAGAGTCCCATTGTTGGTATTTCTAACTAGCAAACTTCAGTTGCATTTTAATTTTAATTTTCAGTTTATCCCACATGTTAGCATGTCACTAATTACTCCGCTAATAGTTAGTTTAATTTCAAATACATTGCATCGGTTGCTTAATAGTTTGCTTCTGTTTCAAACTAATTTACCTTGTTACAATCTCTCAAGTCTCAAGTGCGTCCTTAATAATAACATCATATTAAGGATTTTTTTAAGTTATATTTATTGTAATTTATATCTTTACTTTTTTAGAGTAAATACATGTAATAAAGCAGTGGAATCAGGTGGGCTAGTGGATAAATTTTATTTGACTGTAGATTACATTAAATATAATTGAGGGAGACCCTTGCATTAATATTACAGTCATTCTGACTGAGTTTGTGACTTGTGCTCTCGTGGTATTTCAACTCTCTTACTAATGCTCGATTGGTGCTAGGTTGCATTGAAATAGCAAGCATGCCTTGTGTTGTGACTCTCATGGCCAGAGATTCGAATTAAAAAAAAAAAATTAAGTGTATGGAATTGCTTTAGCTTCCCAAATGAATTATTTTAACGTAGATTTTAAAATATCAGTTTTATGATTTTTTTTTTTTTAAAAAAAGCTTTGTCTAGCTTTTCAAAAGGTATAGGGTGAGAAAAGCTCAAACTAATTATTTAGTGGCTGCTTCCTCCAGTATTCAAATTTGATTGACTGGTTGACGAAACGGAAACGTTGCTGGGTTTGCTCATAGAAGAAACTAGGTTTTTGAATAATGATAAATCTTATTAAAAGTCTGAATGAATAATATTAGGATTTTGAACTCATTTTATAACAAGTTTAAATATCACTAATTTATCAAAATAGACAAATTCAAAATATAATATGATAATTAAATTCTCCTAATCAAAATAAGAAAAGAAAAACAAACGGCACTCAAATATGAGTTCTAGAAAAAAAAAGATAAAAATCCTAGAAGAATTAGGATAAATAGGGAAAATCTTTTTTTATCTCGTCATAATCTTGAAAAGGGTATATTTTATGTTGAAAACTGACACCGGAAGATACACTGCTCGCGACACAAAACACCTTACATCACTATTAAAAAAAAAGTTTTTCAAAATCATTGTTTAGTTTTAAAAAAAATCACTACTTGAAAACCACTCGATTATACCTCTAGAGGCAACTTTGCGAGTAATTTAATAAGATACTTGATAAATCTAGAATTTGTGAATAATTTGATAAGATGTAAGTAATTTAACACCCCTCTAAAATCCTTATAACATCTATTTTGAATTTTTTTCTTAAAATTCTCACAGTTTATCTCAATGTGTATATATATATATATACATGCTATTAAACCACGTGGTTTAACAAAATTAGTGTTCAATTCACTATAAAACAATGTGATCTCTATAGTTGGTCTGCACTAACTTTATTAAACCACATGATTTATTAACGAATCTTCATGAACAAAATGGGGGCTCCCACATGAGAGGACTCCACAAAATTTTTGCCCTAAAAAATGTATATTTTTAAATTTTTTTATAAAATATATATAAATAATACAATATTAAATTATTTTCTTATATTTTATATTTTACTAAAATATAAATATAAGTTATAAAATGAGGTGGGTGTAAAACGTTTGTTAAAAGAATGATTTATTATTGTTTTAACTAAATTTTCATTCAAAAAATAAGAAATAAATTTAAATTGTATTTAATTGTTTAGGTAATTTCAATTAAAAAGAAGTCTTATTGGAAGGGTGTAGAAAGGCCTAGTCACTTTTGAATGGGCCAATTTCAATTTCTAGCTCCTTTTAGGTTTTTAATTGAAAAAAAAAAGATGCATAGTTTATTTATGCCGCATTGAAGTCTTCTAGGCTTTTAAAATTTGTCCCAATATTCATAATTTATTAGATGGGAGAAGGTATTAATCTTGACTAATGATATTTGACCCTCTTGTTTATCTCATTAACCCTCATTTCTTAAATTAATTCACTTTTTCAAATTTACCCTTAGTTAGAAAATAAAATATAGTTAAAAAATAAGATTTTTTTCCTTTCTCACATGCTTCTCTGTTGTTCTCTAGCATCATCTTCACTCAACATCTATGTTCATCACTACTATATCCATCACCATCATCACTACTATCACAACACATCTTGATCAACATTAATCAAAGACTAACTACAACACATGAATCTTATTTTTTATTTTTTATTTTATAAAAACAACCACAAGATTATCCAATGAAAGAAATAAATTTATTATTCAACAATTCAAATAAACAACATGTCTAATTGCCAAATATGTTACATCCCATCAAAATCAAAACATGCGGCCTCAAAATCAAGCAATCAAAATTATCTCAACCTACTAAAAGTTTTCAACCCTAATTATACTTAGTTTTGTAAAAATTAGCCTTTGCTTTTTATCTAAGCCATTCCGGTAGGCGGTTTTGAAGTAGTTGACACTCAAAATATACCATGATAGTTTTCAATTTATTCAAGCTCTGATAGATTAAATGAATGCAAAGATAAGTGGCTGTAGTAACACTAGAGTTGGCAGTTCCAATTTTCCAAATTCTAAATGTGGTGCAGTGTTAAGATGGAGATAAAGAGGGATCGTTGATCCTTACCAGAGTTACTCAAGAATTAGTGACCAAAAACCTTAAAGGTAGTTATAAATTTGACAAAAAGATCAACACATTTCCTCTGCCGCTTTTGCATAGAATCCATCCCAAGTAGATTATGAAGTCGCTTCAAAACTCATTATAAGAAGATCTTCAAGATTGCCCCTTTAAAATTAGAAAGGGTAGTATCTGAACCATTAAAAAAACAAATGATAGCCCAAAGTATCATGCAAATGGTATGGTATATCTGTATGAAGAGAAAGAAACAACAAAGGTACCCATTGTTATAAAACCAAAAATAGCAAGGAAATTTGTTTTGAGGAAGAATACCCTTAGAGCTATGAAAGCAAGAAAACAAGAGTGCATAGATGAGCATCTTTTCTTTGACGATTGAGAGCTCCATGGCACAGTCAATTAGTATTGCACATCATTTGAAAACGTTTGGTATCTATTAGGAGAATAGATTGGACAAACATATTTGCAATGAAGTTATCAAGTTAACAAAGGTCTCAAACTTTATTATTGATATACAGATCAAGGAAGAAAAAAACTTGATTTATGTTTTTATTATGTTTTTTTATTTTAAAGTTGTGTTAATTTATCTGTTATCCAAATATATGTGATACAAGTTTCTTTTTTATTTTCCTCCTCATAGACACTTGCATGAAGAGATAGATAATGGTGGTGATGTCCTTCCAATTCAATTTAGATTTATGGCTAAGTTACATTTAGATCAAGCAAGCTATCGAAGTAGATGTTCCTATATTTAAGATCGTTTAGACAAGATACAGAAAGCTCAATCATTGTATTCCCTTATAACTCGGGGATAGTTTATTTATTTTCTATCCATATTCTTTATTTACATGAATGATTTAAATTTATCTTGTAATCTATTTGTTATTTTTCAAATTATTTATTTAATGGCCATTAGGTGTTAGTAGCAATTGATATGGTGAGGCGCAAAATATATTATCTTGATCCATTTGGTGATAATCCTTATGATGAGTTGAGGTAGATGATGAATGAGTAAGTTTGATTAGCTTACTTATTTTTCTTATTTTTTTACGCGATGGATTAATTTGTTGA
>VKKW01000499.1:0-64801 GCA_018350135.1 Citrus trifoliata | reverse complement strand
AAAAGAATAATAATAATAATAATAAATACATCAAGACACATAACAATTAAAAATAATACAAATTGAAAACCCTACAGGGTTCGCCATGGATTTGTACATGTAATCAACAATTTGTACCGGAAATGGACACAATACACAATTGGGTGAAGCATGAACCCCAGCATCAAGAGTCAAGCCAACTTGTTTATTGCACCAAAAGCAGGAAACAAAAAAGTAAAATTAATTCAACACTGAATCTTAAAGAGAGGGAAAAAAAAAAAATCTTTGAGCTAATCATTAATTGTACAAAACTAAACAAGTTACATGGAACCAATGAGACTCAAAGAAATTTTTTTTCAGTGGGGGATCTTTTTAAAAATGGAGATTCCTTCAGAAATAGGTTCTAAAAAGCAAATTTGAAATACACTGAGGAACAAAAGTCAAGTTGCAAATGCCAGGTCTATGAGGTCATTGACAAGTGAATCAAGTGTTTCAAAGTGTTCGAGGAGATCTAGATGTTAAATCAAACAAGGGTCCAATAGTTGCTGATGGATATAATATTAGAAATATATAAGTTGTATTAGAGTTTTCTTTTGAACTTTGAATTCATTGATTACTTATATTCAAAATAAATGATAAATTGGATATAGAATATACTTCTTATTATTTTCCCTACTATATATATTATCCTTTAATTTCTTGTCGCATATAGGTGATTCTCATTATATTTATTTTAAATATGAGAACATCGATCTTAATCTAACTCATCAAGTTAGTTTGGACTAAAGCACTATCTAGTTTCAGGTGACGTCTGTTACAACAACCTACAACATTACTGTGTCAAAGAACTAAAACTTTTTCAGCATTTGGATAAGGTGTTTTAGTATTAATGTTATTTTGCTTTCATTAGCAAGTTTTTTGCTTAAACAACTTTGTTGTGTATTTTATACAAATTGATGAAAAACACAATAGCATTAGTTAAATGAAAATAATAATATATAGTAGAATCTACTGGAAATATGAGTTAATATTATTTTTTTGAATTCCATATTAAACAAATCGAAATAGAAACTCCAATCAACAAACCAATGGCAGTGAACAATTGTTTGCAAGATATGTTAATCCATTGCTCGCAAGATGAACAATTAAGAATAGTGACATAGATATTTAACCCACTAGTTGCACCTGAGGATTTGTAGCCATGGACACAAAAGTTGTATCCCATAATGCTGAAGTTGACACTAGACCAACATATAGAGGATTTGTCAAGGCGTGCAAGAGCGCTTGTCCTTAAGACCAAATTTTATGCCTTAAAGAAGATTTTCCAATGTAAGAAGGACAAACAAAACAAAGTAATTTGATCTCCCGCACATAATGACACTTTTGTGAGATTGAACTCCTAACACAACAATTTAGAATAGCAAAAGAAAAATGTGAGATAGAAGTAGAGACATTAATTAGAATAATAGGACTATTCTCTTCTTTTTATCATTGTTGTAGTAATAGTATAATTAAAAGCTTTGTTTGTCTCCCTCTCCTAGGGGTGGGCGCGGTTCGGTTCGGTTCGGTTTTTTACTAAATTTTTCATAATCGTTCGATTACGATTATTTTAAAATCATAATCGCGATTAATCAAATTACCGAAATAATCAAACATTCGATTAATTGAAATAATTCGATTCGGTTCGATTTTTTATTAATCAGCTTTTTTTGCCCACCTCTACCCTCTCCCTTAAAAACCCTCTATAGTCCTTTTCCTAATTTAATTTGAATTAGTCACCTACTTTTCTGATTTAATTTAAAATTTTCATCCATATGTCTAATAATTTAATTCAATTTGAATAATCTAAATCACATAAAGGTATCAGTTAATTAGCTCTAATTTGTAACTAAATCAAACACATGACCAATTTTAAATCAAACATAAAAATATTTGCTTTCACTTCTTCCAGTGTGGGACATTAGTATTTTGAAATATCCATACAATTCTAATAATCCCCACATATTTCAAAATACACAATCAATCTTCACCATGGAATTTAGTGCATATGAATTAGTGCTTTTTGGGCTAAGAACCAGTTATTGAACAATTAATTTTGTCTCACAAAAACTTAATGAACTTACAGTTTCTATAAACCATATTCCTTTGTGTAACGAAGAGAACTAGATGCTCACACTAAAGTTTATTAAAGTTTTGCTATTCGGTGGTTTGATACTTTAATGACCCTGTGCTTTATAGAATTCATGAGTGCTCTAAAGATACCTACCTTGCTCTCATAAGAACGGATCCAATTCCATATTGACATAAGTGAATCTCTTGCAAGTGTGTCATGCTGCTTTGACAAACCATCATACACAAAATGTGGGCTAAGGAATTCCTTAAGAGTCTAGTTGCTCTCAAAACTTAATAACTACAGTAAGCAATCATGTCGTTATAAAAGAACTCAAACAAATCAATAGTGCTACAAGACAACCAATGATTTTTAATTACTTTTATGAACTAACTTTATAAGATCTCCAATCACATAGGTATGGTTACCATCATTTTCGTCTTTTGTTCTAAATACAAGTCTCATTTCCCTCAACTTATTTGCCACTAGCCTCTTGTTTAGAGGTTTTATCATAGAATTGACCAAATTTGACTATGACATCACAAATCTAGGCTTACAATTCCTAAGTCCAGCAGTTGTTGGAATAATATTATATCTCAGACTAATTTATCTGCTTGTCCCATTATATAACTTTTTTTTTTTTGCTGCCTTGGCAATAACAGCATGGCAATCACAGTATAGTCACACAAGAACATGAAGATAAATGTTAATAGAAAGATTTGCTAAAAGGCATTTTAACTATTCACACTCAGTTAGCGATGGGCATCAGATTGAATTTGGCCGATCTTATCCGATTTGATCTGAACTAATTTTGTTTGGATCGAATTCGGATTTAGCTCTAATCCAATCGGATAATAATTTTGCAATTTTATCGGATTTGATTTGTATTAGATTCGATAGATTGCACTTCCATTAGAAAGAATACAACTTGAAATATAAATAAGAAATAGACCACCCTAAATCTTTAAATTCCCAATCAAAATGGACATAATCTAAGAAGCACTCAGCCACATCACCTATGAACCCATCCATTCTCTTTAAGGAGAAAGTCAGCCCAGCAGTCCAGTTGTCCGACGCCCCAACTAACACCAACGATGACCCAACTGACAGCAGCGGAGCTTCGTGAGTCGCACCGCACTTGTAAAGCCCTAAACCTAGCCGCTGCATTTATTTGTTTATTTCAAAAGTTTAAATGGAGTCGGATCCATCAAAGCTTGTGAGTTGCTGAGGTTATAAGAATAGATACTTTGAAAAACTTGCAGAGGTTTGGTCTTTTGAATTTCTTGTCAATTTTTTTTACTCATATAATTCTCCTTATTTTTGGTGATTGTAAAATTAATTGTTTGATTTAGCTTTCCTTGCTTTTAGGATGCAATTTACTGAGTTCTTAATAAAATAATTTGATGTTAAATGAACACACTTTCATTTTTTGTCTTCCTCTTTCCATTTGTTTAGCTTGCTGTAATTTTTTTTTTTTCTTAATTTGTGTGATTTCAATTCTGTGCTTCAACTTGCAAGTGATCCATATTCATCTAACGTATTTGAACACGTGCAAATCTGATTTCAATATGATATTATTGATTCGATCCAGATCCAAAGTAATCTGTATTATTCACCCAATTTGAGTTCAATCCAAATATGTTTAGATTGGATTTAAGTTCGAATTGCACTCGGATGAATTTTTTAATTCAACTTAAATAATTTGAATTAGCCTTCCATATGTGATATGTCTCATAATTTAATTCAACTTGAATAATCTATATCATATGTAAATTTGCCTTATTAAACTCTAATTTAATTTGTAATTAAACCAAACATATAACTAACTTCAAATCAAACACAAAA
The DNA here is from genome assembly GCA_018350135.1 of Citrus trifoliata. Lineage (NCBI taxonomy): Eukaryota > Viridiplantae > Streptophyta > Magnoliopsida > Sapindales > Rutaceae > Citrus > Citrus trifoliata. The sequence goes on along the minus strand of VKKW01000499.1, from coordinate 60,867 downwards.
GTTATTATTCTCACTTCCTTCTAATGTAGGACATTATTATTTTGAAATGTCCATATAATCTCAACAAAATCTCAATAAATTAATACGCTATAAATTGATATTTTGATTAAATAATATATTCTGTCAATCTCAACTTAGGATCAACGTGCTAAATTATATTTTGATTAATTAAAATTTTCTTAATGAATAAATATTTCTTGGGACCAAGAATACTAATTTATCGAGAATCTACTCAAACAAATCAAATAATTGTTATGCCACATCAATTAATAACATGAAAAAAGGGTATGATAGACATATGAAATCAATAACTATTTGGGCTGCTCAATTGCGCCCAATTACTTAAAAAAGTTGGCCCGTAAAGAGCCCATTTAATAGAAGCCCAAAAAATACAAGTCATCGTAGTTATTTGTATTTTGTGAAAATCCAGAAGAATCCTCAAAAAGGTCGAAGCAGAGAACACAGGAAGAGAACTCCGAAAGACAAAAAGAAAGAAAGGAGATGGCGGGGAGAGAAGTGCGAGAATACACAAATCTCAGCGACCCAAAGGTAGTAATTTCGTTTACAACCCTTCAATCTGCTTAAATTACACATAATTAGGTTAAAACTGCTGCATGTGCCCCGTCGCGTAGAAGTAGTAATATTTTCTTAATTTTGTTTAAATTTTGATGCACAGACAAGAAATGGGGTAAAGGAAAAGACAAATAGACGATGAAGACATCACTTTTCAGCGCATGGTTCCAAGGTTAGACCGTCTCCCTCTCTTCTTTTTTTTTGTGCGTTTAATTTTATTGTGACCAAAAAATTTAAAGAAATTGGGAAGATTTCTGATCACATGCCCCGGCAGGGATGTTGGCTTTGTCCTACTGGGTGATTAATGCAAGCAGATGCAAGAAGTTGCTGGTGAACGTGGCGGTTATCTTCATGGCCGTGGAGGTATTACCCTTCTCTCTTTTCTGTGTAGTCATGTATGTGCGTACATTTGTGGTTTTGTTACATTATATAGAGGTTATGTTTGTAATTGTTGTAATTCTGCTTAGTTTTGAAGGAAGGTAGTCAAAGCAGTTGGGTGAATGCCCACTTAGGCTAGCTCTTCAATATGAAACATATCTGTAGTGTGTTGAGGTTTGTTTGTGCAGCTTTGGACAGTGATGATTTGCTCTACCTCAAGGAGCAGATGGAAGCTGAGGAGGATGCTGAACGCCTCCTTCGGCGTACTGAGAAACGGGCTTTTGCTGCTTTTAAGATATCCTTTCTTTTTTATATGCTCTATGTTATATCATTGTTATGTTGATAAATTAGTATTTGGGGAGGACATGGAGGTAATAGCATGTGAAACCAGTGTGTTTTCTTCTTCCTGTTGCATCTTTGATGTAGTTGAAGCATGGGCTTCATTGTGAACTAATTGTCTGGTTCTTGTGGAAACCAATTAAATGTGTGTAACTGGAACTCCAAATTGGGTCTTTTTATTCCATCTGCTAGGTTTTTTGAATATCTGCTTTTGCAGTTACTGCAGAATCTAATGACGCGACTCATTGTTGCCCTGCATTTTTTCCTATTTGAAACTAAGAGCTAGTATAATCTTCTTTTTCTGTTGTCATTCAAGTTTTGTTTGTTTCCATGATGATAACAGTTGAAAAACACAAATTTAGAGTATTAATACTTTTACTAGAATCTCGTAAATCTGAAAGTTGCTGACTCAGTCATGGCTTAAACATGTTGCAGCATACTAATAGTATATTTCTTAATCATTTCCATAATCTGGTGCTTTTGGTTTCAAAGATCAGCTTATTAGTTTTGCTCCTTAACCAATGGATACAAAGCTGCAAGTTTAGCAGATTCATCACCTGCATCTGTTCCCTTGCCACTTCGTGTTGAGCCCAAGCCGAGGAGTGGGATTAGGTATGTGTGTTTACTCTTTCAGAGACACGTACATACACATGCATAAACAGAAACATAACCTATATTGTCTTTACAATTTGCAGTTCTGCTTATTCAATTGCTTCTTTTGTGTAGCTGATATGATTGTTGTAATTGTAGACAGCAGGATCTGTTGAAAAAGGTGTTGGAAGTCAAACCAAAGAAACCGAGAGTTTCAACCCCATCTGATGGTAATCAGCCCAAAGCAATTTCTAGCAATTCAGCAGCAAACAATATCAAGCCTGAGGTTGACCAGGCGAAGAAGAAAGAGCAAACTACATCAAAATCAGACAAACCAGGAGGTCAGAATGAGGTTGAAAAGCCTGTTAAAAGCTTATTAGGCTTAGCATATGCAAGTTCTGATGATGAAGATTGATTGTAGAATTGAGGGGTATCGTTAGAGCCAGCCTATATTCATTCATTTTTCTGTAATAGATAACTTTTGCTTGCTTTCTTAATTAGTGTGGCGTGTTCCTGTTTGATGAATTCTGTGTTCTACAAAGCTAAAGTAGAAACTTGTAGATTACATGCTACGACTGAAACCCAAAAAAAAAAAAAATTCCTAGTATTTTTGTTCATTATCTATATCCTCTTAGTCGACCTAGCACCTAAGTCGCCTGGAGCATTTGAAAGCACTTGATGAACTTGTCAACAGACGTTCTGACCTGGCATCTGCAGCTTGAAATTTTTGTTCCTCATTGTACTGCAGATTTGCTTTTCCAGAACCTGTTTTCTTGGAAAGAAGCTCCGTTTTTGAAGACATCTTCAACAGCAAAAAGTTTCCATGAGTCTTCTTGCCTCCTTGCGATCTGTTAAAATTTTTGTAATGGTTAGTTAGAAGGCTTTTTTCTCTTTGTTTTAGTTTTTTGTTTTTAACTGTTATATGATTAAAAAAAAGATAATTCCTCTGATGTTACTCTTTGTTTTCCATTTGCTATACTTTTGTAATACTTATAAGAAGTGTTGCATTTACCTCTTTGTTTCCAGATTTTGGTGCAATAAATAGGTTGTACTAGGATTCACTCTTCCCCCAATTGCATTAGGTGTCCTTTCTTGGTACAGGTTGTTGACTACGTGAGCATTGCAAACCCTGCAAAGTTTTGATGTCTTACAATGATTTATATATCTTGTACTTGCATCTAATGGTTCAGACTCTTGCTTTTTGAATTTCTGAGTTCAGAGTTTTGAAAATCTTTCATGCTGGAAGTTTACTCTTGTACTTTTGGGTATCGATACCTTTATGTAATGTAGTCAAATTATTGATAGAGATAAAGAATTTAGCAGGACACTAGTATATTACTTCGGCCTTTGTTAATTGCATTTAGGTCCAAAATGGTTGAAAGCAATAGTCACCGTCATATTATTGTCTCTTATATATCCATTATCATGTCACGCATAGCATAACTTTGTCCTGGTTCCTAAACTAGTTGTTAGTTGTTAGGGATGGTTACATCTGTCAAGCCAAGTGTGTTGTGATCTATCCGAACCTCTGATGCTCTCACTGACCTGATTGTATCCCCATCAACTTTCGCTAGCTGCATTACCTTCGAGGTTGGAACCCATCACAAATCCTGGCCCCGCAGCTTGACAGTGATGGATCTATAGTCTGTGAGTGATACATTACTTGCCTGAAGAATTCATCAATAGAAATAAAGGTAGAAAATTTTGCATATTTCATTTGAAAAACTATTGCATGAAAACAGGGAATGAGATGGTGTCAATTACCATATACACCCCTAGGCATGCAGCTGCTGTTATGTGTATGTTTATACCACGACCATCAATGGCAATTAAACAACTGATAATTAGCAATTTTATGGAGTGTTATGTTAATGTTCTTTTGGAAAATGATCCAAAACATATCTTCAGGTTCCGCGTTTAGGGCTTAAAGGATGATCACTAGGATCTATAACTTTGCAACTTATCACATCTTTACCGACATTATTGGTCATCTTTCGTGAAAAGCCTAGGGAGCATGTAGCAGGAGCATGTAGCAAGCCGATAACAGTGCCTCCGCCGGTCAGGGTTCCTTCTTCAACATTGATCAATCACATTCATGGCAAGTAGATGTAGGAATGAAAAAATGGCAATGGAAAGAGCTACTGCAAAGTGTCAAGAAGTCGGCTATGCTTTCGGGTGCTGTTTTAGGCTTTAGAGTGGAATAGAGAGCTATAGGACAAGTGGAGAGGGAGACAGATTTAATAGTAGGATAAGAAAGAAAGCAAATAAGCAAAGAAAATTAGTAGTCAGTTCTTTTGGTTGTGGTGTAGTAGTAGTAGTAGTAGTAGGAATTTTTACCAGTGAATGAAAGATACCAATAGAAAGTTTCAGTTATTGAATGTTGAGAGATTTGACCTATTATTGGATATTCGGCAGCAACGAAGGATGTCAGCCTGTGACATTCTATTTGTGAAATGGTGATGACAACAATATTTTTTAAAATTTAAATCCATGCAACGTAAATTTTTCACTATTAACCAATTGATTTATTCCCCAATCGATGGATTTACCTCAATATCCTTGCTCATCAAAGAATCCACAGTTCTCAGTTCCATTCCTTAAAAGGACACATTTTGTTGCTCCTAAAACAAAGTCGCCCCCTGTGATCCTGACTTCTTCCATGTAACAGCAGCTATCTTTTTGCAAATGATAGGGCTTATCATGAAAAAAAGGCATATGCTATACAAATAACACAATGACATTCAAGAAAATGAGCTAGCAATCTACTAATCTCTTATGCCAATATCACAGTTCTCGAGTTATCAACAATGATTTAAGATTTTCTCCACATACTGAAAAAGCCATCTGCAAATGACTTCAGATTGTCCCACAGAGTAGTTTTCTTTGGAACTTCTGCATCATCGGTTTGCCTACTAGAACTGTCACTGGAGAACAGAATTTGCTTTTCAGTTTGGAAAATAAAAGGGATTGCGAAAATTTAGAAAAACAAGAAACAGAGATGATATGGTTCAAGTGGAGATAAAAATGTTCGAAGAGTCTGTTTTAAAACCTAAGCCATGTTCAAGGCCAGTTAACTGAACTATGTGTGAGAAACCGATAAGAGCACTATCAGAGTCATGTCCCACAAATCTGGAAGTCACTAAGTCTTTCAAAGCCTAAAATTCAAGAACTCCAAAGCAGTAACGTTTTGTATATCCAAATCCTTGTGGGCTAGCTAAGACTAACTGTTCACAATAACCTTCCACATCTATATAGACATAATCTAGAAACTCCTTTGTTTTCTAACTTTTGCTCATTGTGCTCCCTATTGAGCTTCAATGGAACAAATCCTAGGCAAAGTAGACACTACTTCAGAATTTGTAAACATTACTTCCAAGATGTACAAATACTCACTACTGTTATAGAAACAAACTTACATTGCACTTGTTTCGAGCTCAGGAGACCCTTTAGACTGCTCAGCTTTGTGCTGTGTGTCACCAGACTCCACTGAAACTTCAGATACAACCTGTTCCTCTTTCTCATCTGCATTCCCAGCTGAAGGATGAGAAACTTCCTCAGTTTCTCCTATAGGCAGAGGACTTTCGCTCACAACAAAATTAGAAGGGGCACCCTCAGGTTCCGCTTTTTTCCTGTTCTCTGCTGTATCTTGACCTTGATAAAAAGTTTTATCAGTTTCTTCTTTGAATGGATGTATTTCCTTTGCAACAAAATCCAGATGATTTTCCCGAGCTCCTTCCATTTTCGTACCCTCCGGTTCTATAAATTGGGGATAACTAACATTGTTACTATTTTCTGTCATCAGATTAACAGGACCAGGCTGACCATCCTGCAAGAACGAAACATAAATTATAATAGGCAGAGAAAAGACTCCACTCTAGCAACTGAAAGAGAAAACGTAATAATAATAATAACATTAAGGATTTCAAGACCAAAGGAGAAGAAGAAAAAAATCAACAAGTCACCAAAAATTCCTATCAAATACATTGAAGATGCAAAGCTTTTAGATAAGATCATAAGACAAGATCTGTGAAAGCTATCTTGGCATAGACAACCATTTGTTATTAACAAGAAAAAATATGACTATCAAAGCACCATTTCGATGCAATTGTCATGTTTAGAACTGAAGCAAGTGCAAGCATGCATCCAGAACTTCTTTAAAATTGTTAAAACAAATTATTTCATTTTATCATCTTTTCTTTTTGCCCCAAGAATGGGGAAGTGTATGTACACACACACACACGTATGTTACACACATAGTTTATGTACCAAATCTGCTTCTTCCACAATCATCTTACAGCAGTTTGTTTTCAGCACCACACTTTTGCCATTAACAAAGTAACAAACCATAACAAAAGAATCAGAGGAAAATATTTAAATAAAATGTCAAGATATTCTCCATCATGATGCAGAATACATCTATCAATTGAGTGTTCTAATTTCAACCGCAGAGGAATTCCTACAATCAACCTTCCAACCTCCTTGGGCATGAACCACAATTCAGTTGATAAACCCTAAAAGGCTTTAAAATTTCTGATTCATCTAATTATGTTTTTGACAGAGGAACTACCATTTCCACCCAAAAAAAAAAAAATGCAAACAAACAAACAAAAGTTGAAAAATGTCAAATACATACTGGAGCTGTGGGATTTTCAACCTCTTCAAAGATGTTCCTCTCAGCTACAGAGGAAGTGAATGGGCCACCCTCTACTTCTAGATGCTTTTCACTGACATCACCAATCTCCACATTATTAGCAGCTACTTTATCAACCTCATTTTGAGTTCCCCCATCTATGCATACTTCGTGCTCTTTAAGTAGTCCATCTCCTACTAAAATTTCAGTCCCATCAGGAGATGATGATTTACATTTGTGCACCACTTCCTGGAGAATGATCTTCACAACATAGTAAGAACCACCCACATTCTTGCGAACATCAGATGCAGTTGGGAATTTCCCATCATGTGTTACTCTATACCTGTACAACATTGAATTAATGGTAAGATTCAACGCAAAAGCTTTGGTTTTTGTATTATTCTTTATCACAAACAAACAATCGCAATAAGATGATGATATAAAACAGAGAACATAAGATATGTTTCTAAACAAACTTAGGGACCATACTTCTCAGGCTAACCTGCAACCTGAAAACTCAACACAAAATCTATCGTACCAGCAGGTTCCAACAAAATGTGAAGAAAGAAAAATCAATGGAATTGACTAGTTTTGTCTTCCTAAACACTGTAAAAATTTCCCATTTCAGAAGGCTTCCCAAGTGACAAATCATAATTTTGTTATAGCTTCTTCACTGTTGGTGTATTGATCCAGGGATGGTGCTACTTGACTTCTATGGAAAAGTAGCTTCATAAAACCAGAGTGATAATAATTTTTTATCTGCCGAACAAAGTAACCTTCATCTTCCCCCTTTCTCCTCCACATTGATCTTCCCCGAGGTACAAGGGATAAAAGGCTATTAATCTGTTCTCTCTTTCTTTTCCCCATCCAAAAGCAATCACACAGTTAGATGAGATTACTAAAGTTTAAATTGGAAAAAGAACATAAGGTACAAATACTTGGTAACAGGATACCTATAGATTAACCAGGACATCCAATGAATCAAAGACCTAATTTTTGAATACTTTAAGATAATTACAATATCTGCCAAGATGAAGTTGAAGTACCAAAAAAAAAAAAAAAAAACTATTTTTGCCTTCTTTTTTATAATCACAGTCCTTTTAAAACATAAATAAATAAATAAATCATAGTCCGCTATGATATCTCCTTGCCGTATACTTCCTCAAAAAGCCAAGCTTTAAATTCATTCATTCCGAGTGCTCTATTTGCCTTTTCAAAATTGGCACATTCATTAAAAGCAAAACACAATTTCCTTGTGTTCGTATAATAATTATACCCTCTTATCGAAAAAAAATCTACCAATTAAACCCTCAAGAAGAGTCAATCTAAAAAATAATCATGGTGTGAATACAGCTTGATGTAGCTGTTTAAAGAAGATATAAAAAAATAAATTAAAAAAAACAAATACTTGTTTACAAAAGATTCCACCATAGCTTTTCGTTCATCTCTTGGAAGCCTCCGACCTCTCTGGGACTTCGGTGCGTCAAAAGGAACAGAGGCAGCATATGACTTTCCACGCCACTGAATATTTGATCCATTTACAACATTGTTTAACACAGTGAGAGCTGTCAAGCACCAAGGTTGCGAATAATTTGAGAAAATTCAGACATAAGGAAAATGCAAAACTAAAAAGGAAAGACGTGATACATTGCATCAACTAGAAACCCAACAAATGAATACTAAAGATTTAAAAGGAAAAACGGATGGGTATGAGAAACTTGACCAACTAAACACCAACTCTTACTCTCTATTATGACTTGATCTCAGGTAACAGTGGGTGCAAAGTGCACTCACGGCCAGCTGAGCTGAACCCAGATGGCTATATCACCATGTACGCTAGTCAGATCGACCCTTACAAAAAGCTAAGCTTCATTTATTAAAATCCTTCATGAGCAACTTCCAACGAAAGTTTTAAATGCAACATTTTTCAGCCCTTTTCACTATCTATAATTTTTTATATGCTACATTTATTTTTCACAGGCACACGGAAATACACGTCTATTCATTTCCTTATGCCAAATCCAGGAAGTTGTCATGTCTGACATTACCGATGAGACTACATTTGCATTTGCTATCAGACTTCATGCACTGACGGATCAGCAAATCTTTGTAGGCTTTTCACTGTATATAATTTTTTCACAAGCACATAAATATATTCTTAAACATGTACGGAAACACAGATGTATAATCATTTCCTAAGATAGGTTGCTGTGACTAACATTTTATCTTTGTACGACTCTTTCCAACAAGTCATAGCTTTAATCATTTTACGCCTCACGTTTCCAATCATACTTCTTTACATACTTACCACATGCATTGTTCCGCTTAGAATCGAAAGTTCCCTTAATTTTTTACCAATAAGCAAAATAAGATGGCTTCTTCCACCAATATTGTTCATGGCCAATCATCAGTTAGTTTTCCCTTTCTTTAATATTGATCTAATACACTAAAAACATCCCAAAATCACAATATTTACTTCATCATTTCCAGCAAATGCTAGTTAAAAAAAGAAAAAAAAAAGGCAACAAAATGTTCAGTTGACAGCTTAGTAATAAAAATACAAAAGCATCAAAAAACCTTCATATCTAAACAAACTCAAACACAGAGAGAGAGAGAGTGGTTGCAGTTTTCTTTACCGATTCTATTTCTATTAAGAAGAAACCGACGAGCAGGAGAGGTTCTTACAATCTTCAGCATCCTTTCTTCAAATCAAAATCCCACCCATTTACTTATTTTACACCCAAATTCAAAAGAGCAAGGGAGTTTTACAAGAAAGGGTTTTAGGGTTCTTTTTATTTATTTGTTAAAATTTTTAAATCAAGGGTTTTAGCTTTTAGGGTTTTTGATTCGATGATATTAAGGTTTTATTTTTATTTTTCCAGAGCGGTCTCGTTTTTTTGACTTTCTGATTTCTAGCCGAGCGGGTTTGTAATTTTTGGGTAATATTTTGTGGGAACCATTGAGGTTTAGCCTAAATTCGATAATACTCCCCAAGGTTTCAGAATTAGCTTTTAATACCCTTACGATTAATTTCTCATATTCCAACAGACCATTTTCCACAAACTTTAAACTCATTTAAATAATTTTGAACATTATTACACCTAGTTTTTACAAAATCAACTGTAATGATTAAGATCGAATGTGATAATAATTAACTGAACATCTGACTGGCTAATGGATTCCATTAGATATGGCAATCAATTTATTTGTAAACATATTCATATTAAATTAAATTTTATAATTAAAAAATTATTTAAAAATTACTCGGTGAAACCTTGAGATTTAACACCAATTATTTTCTATTCCTAAGCTAAATACAAACATTAGACTAGTAGTAGGCTTCATTGGCATATCGTTAATACTCTTACATTATGAAATAGGATGTTGGACTGGAAAATAAATTGTAATCCAATGATTACTAAATTTTTCATTTTTGATTCTTAAGATTTTTATCTTGTTCTCAAGTTTTAGTTAAATTTTGTTGTTACTTAAAAATTGATATTAGACCCAATAACTAGCCCTTGACCTTATCTGACAAAACGACAAAAGGCATGTATTTATATTTACAGACCCAATCTATTATGTTAGCATTACTATTATCATGTATTTACAACAACGGTAATCAAAATGAGTTGGAATTGAAATAGAAGGGAATTAGAATAGGGAATGATAATCATAATAAATTATTTACTTAGTTATATGAATCAGAATTGAAACGAGTTATATTACCATTAATGTATTTATTTTGTCTTGAAATAGTAATGAATTGTTGCAAATTACTAAAATGACCTTATTTAATTTCTGTCATTCTTTGTTATAATAATTTTGATGATTATTATTATTCAAAATAATTATTGTTAATAATAATAAGAATAATAATGACGACAACGACGGTGATGATAATGAAACTAATAATTATAATTATTGTTAGAATTATTATTACTATGATTTATTAATTAATTAATATTAATATAATTAGTTAAAATTATTATTATTAATTTTATTATCATTAATTAATAGTATTATAATTATCACCACCACCAACACCACTAGTTAATTATAATACAACTATATTAAAATTATTACTATATTATTAATTTTATTATCATTAATTAATTAATTATATTATTATTATTATAGTGATGATGATGATGATGAAAAATAATAATTCTAACCATAATTTAACATTAATAGTAATAATGATTATTATTATTTTAAAATTATCATTACTATCATATAATTAATTAATATTATATTATAAGTTATAATAATTATTATTATTAATTTTTATCATTAATTAGTAGTATTATTATTGTTAAATTATTACTCCTATTATTTAATAATAAAATGATACAATGTAATAATATTTTATTTGAAGATAAAATAGAAATTATAAAATTTGGGTGAGGGTAAAATGGAAAGTTTAAGAAATGGAAACTTGATTCCCTACCTCCTGATGTGAACATCATTAATCCTAAAAATATATAGGTCTAGTATGTTTCATTTTCAATCTCACTTTTATTTTAGTAAGTAAACACTATCAATTATTTTCATTTTAAATTCTAATTCCTTAATTTAAGAAGTAAATACACCATTATGAGTCATGATTTGGAACTTGTGAAATAGGTAACGGAAAGGCCCATATAAGCCAGTAGCTAATTTAGGCACATGTCTTAGTCCAAATAGCAACTTGTAGAATAGATCACGTGTCACAAAACCCTCTTTATCTTGTTTAATTACTCAACTTATGTTTTGGCTATTGTTTGATAACAAAGATTTCTTAAAGTGTACAGGATATCACATAAAAATAGATGGAAAAAATGGCTAATAGGTGAGCAAAGTCGTCATTGACTTATAACAAAAAGGTGCATTCCATAAATTAAAAGAGCTCCAACTAAAAGGAAGATAATTGTCCAAGTGAAGCTTGAGTAACAAAAACATTAATTTTGATAGAAAATAGGGAGACTTCAATTTCAATCGATCCACAAAACACTTAAAACTAGAAAAATATCTCTCACAAATATTATTAATAAAGTAGGAATAAAATTAACTTAAAAAAGAGATAGGAGTCCCACAAAAATTAATAAAGTGAGATAAACTTATTTTCTCATAAAATAAAAAAGATAAAATTTCACATTAAGAGTCTGGGTTAGCTTTTGCTTTTGCTTCTACTTAAAAGTAAAAGATAAGTAAAAGCTCTAGCTTATTTTTGTTGTTTGAATGACCATAGTAAAAGATCTTTTTTTTTTTTTTAATGAGAAGCTCTTTTTAAAGTGTTTGGACGATCATCTAAAAAAGACATTTTAATCATTATAAAGTCATTAATACCCTTTAATATTTGAGTCTAACAAATACTTATCAAATTTAAAAATCAATGACAAACAAATTAATTATTTGATCAATGTAGTTAAACTTTTACAAATTAAAGTACCTTTTTTATTATAATAAAGAAGAACAAAAATAACTAGATTAAATTTATCTAAGCATAGGTTCCTTAGCAATATTTTTACGAACCACTCCCATTTCACTTGCTTTATTTTCATCAACATTAATATTAATTGATGATTTTTCATCATCTGGAAAAATTAAAAATAAGATGCCAATCAAAGTATGACATTACAAAAAAAAAATCTCACTTAAAAAAAAGATTGGTGCGATGATTGTGCTCCTTCTGTTTTTTTTTTTTTTTTGTTGAACAACGAAGAGGCAAAACAAGAAAATATACGTAAGAAATAGGGTTTACGAGTTTGGATATGGATGTAATATTTTTTTATTCCTTTGTTAATTTAAAGTTAGTTTATAAATTATGAAAAATATAATAAATGAGAAAATAGCTTCTCAAAATACCTTTTGGGAAAAGCTAAAAATCCTACCTTCTCACAAAAGACCTTTTAGATTAAAAAAATAATTTTTAGTTTGACAACCAAACAGTCTTAAAAGATCTTTTTTTTTTAAATTCTAAAAATTAAAAAAAAACTTAATTAAACTAACTCAAACGGGCACTAAAAAGATTTAGAGAATTAGAAACCTATTTGTCATTTTATTATTAGTATGAAAATAGAATTGATCGTCTTTTTTCTTTCCTGCAAAATAAAGAGAGGGAGAATAAGGTTTCGACGGCTTAGATTTTATTTGAGATTTTTTTTTTGAAAAGGGATTTTATTTGAGATTTAAAAATACTTTTATTGAACTACAAAACTTTTAGAATGATTGATGGGACTAAAATTTTTCCCGACATGATAATAACAACAACCAGGTTCTTGATTTTCAAAAAATGTAAATGAGAATATGATCATTTTATTGGAAAGGCGTTGCTTGGCCCGAAAGATGACAAATAGCCTCCGGGAAAAAAAAAAAAAACGAGATAAAGCATTTTATAACCCTTATGTCACTATTCGGGCCAAATACCCACACAAATTTACCTTTTTTTTTTTTTTCATTTAAGCACTTATCCAGCTATGCCCTCTACCAAATAATAAATGGACCTAAATGATACAATTTAGATAAATATATCATTATTTGAAAAACTATAACAATGTAGGAATTCAAATGTTATTAACTCATAATTAGGTTTTTCTTATTTATCAAAAGAAACCCGCGCTCTGGAATTATATAACATTACGCAAAATAAGAGAGAGAGGGGGAGAGAGAGGGGGGGCTATATAAGAAAGTATTTCAATTTCATTGATTAGGGTTTAAGAGCAACAGGCAGAGAAAGAAATTCTCTTGTTCCACTTCAATGGCTTTCTGGGGTGACCCTTTTTTTTTTTCCGAATATATAATTTTATAATGTTATTTGTTTCAAGTTTTTATTTATCGGTTTGGGAATCTTCTAAATTTTCTTGCAGGAGTTGAAGTGAAACCAGGAAAACCTTTCACTCATACTGCTGATGATGCAAGAGGAAGGCTTCACATTTCACAGGTAACCAATTTCCAATTAACTCTCTTTTTCCCTTAAAATAAATAATATTTTCATTTCCAGGGCTAATGCTTCTTTGTGCTGATTCCTGTCTGTGTTAATTTGTTGAGTATATATGATTTTTATAAGTTTTTTCTTTAATGGGTTTCGATAGAACTATTGTTTAAATAACATTCTTTTAAATGAAATTCTTTTTTTTGGGGGGGGGGGGTTTCTATTTGTTGTATTTTGACTCCAAATCTTTGATCAATCAAGATTGAATCTTGATCGAACAAGTTGCTGATGATAGGAAAACAAGAAGAAGTAGAAATCACTAAAACAATCCTAACTGAAGTGAAGAACATAGTTTATACAAAGAGAGAAGACACTTGGATTTACATGGTTCGGTTCACAGAGTACCTACATCCATGGCTGAAAGCAGCTTTTAGCTTGACCTTTAATTAATGGTGATTAATACAGAATGAATTAACATGTTCCAGTGAACAAAGCATTCCTACACAAGTTTCCTTAATAATGACCAGATTTACAAGAAAATCCACACATAAGATACACTGGTGACCAGCTTAAAATTGTAACTAACTTTAACAGCTCTGGTGGCCCCCTTCATTTGCTTAATCACCAAATGCCACATAGGCTTAAATAACCATAAAACAGAATTTTAAGCCAAACTTGATCTTCGCACTCCTTTACCGAGTGGATTTCACCATCTTCGTTTGTGTTTTGGTTCTTTTTTCTTATAGGTGTTCTGGAGTTAAATGGTTGAATTTTTGTTCTGAGAAATGGTTTGTGGTAAAATGGCTAATAATTTTGCTTTATGTTTAACTCAGGCAACACTTGGGATTGGTACTGCCCCCAAGAAAAGTGTGGTTCAGTGTAATGTTGGGGACAAGAGTCCTGTTTTTCTGTGCTCTTTGTTTCCTGAGAAGGCTGAGTCATGCCAACTGAATTTAGAATTTGAGGAGGCTGATGAAGTTGTGTTCTCGGTTATTGGTCCACAAAGTGTTCACCTCACTGGTTACTTTTGGGTGCTAGTGGTCAGCGCTATAATCTTAATGATGAATCGTATCCTTTAATGGGTTCAGGAAGAATAGTGTTTCCATGTGGTGCTTTTGGCCTTAGGCATGCTTGATACATGTTTGATTTTTGGTGCTAGAAATATATAGAAAAAGAGAAAAAACGAGTGAACAGTTTGGGTACTGTGAGTGGTCCATATAAAATTGTATTACTCTAACCAATTGAGCCTGTATATCTCTTTCTAATCTGTTATGGTAACTTGTCAATAACAGAAACCAAACCAACAGAAAATTTTATATTGCATTTTTGTTCGTCTCCGTTGTAACACTAAACAGTCAGTTGAAGGTTATTTCAATTAAAGGGGAAAAAGTAAGTGTTGTTGGTATTTTTTATATGATTTCCTCCATTTGTTTTTCCTTTACTATAGCTGAAAGAGAATCCTATGGAGAAGATATTGCGGATACAGAGACAGAAAGATCCACTGGCCATAGTGATGAAGATAAATATGACGATAGTTTCATCAATGATGCTGATGTGGACATCATACCACCCTCCCCTGTTTCTGGTGGTGGAGGTATACTATGTTATTTTTCTTTGTTTTCAGTGAACATACATGAACTTGACATCAAAGTTAAATATTAGCACCAAAGTCAAATATCCGATCAAGTAAAATGTTAAGTTCCTAATTCAACTAAAAAATTTGGCCCCATCAGATATTTGCATACTTTTGTACATTTTCTGAGAGTACCAAGAGTCCAAGTACAGCCGTTATACTGGTCAGTCATTTGAAAAATCAATTTCTGACCGTGTTTCAAACAAACTTTGACTATTAATTCAATTAGAATTATTTGATATGGTAACAAGTGAATGTGTATTAGAGTTGGATGTTGTGAGAAATTGAATATTATTATTTAAAATGTACTGTTTTCTGGATATATTCAGAAATACCTCAATTTGGCACATCGACATTGGCAGCTATTTTGGATGAATGTGCTCCATATGCTTCCACTGAGATTTACCAGAATTGGCCATTGAGTTTTATTAATTGCATTATGTGGTTTGAATGCATTCCATTTTCTGGTTAGACTGTTATTTTTTTAAAATTATTTTGCCAATAAAGAATTTTCATTTATCGGTTTAAACGATACTTGTTTGGAGGTGTTTCTTTGTAAGAAATCAATATTTGAAGTTTTTTTTTACATTTCCTTTTTTGGTGTTAATTCCAGAAATTGAGGAGATACCAGACAGGCAAAAAGGAAGCCGTAGACGGCTTAGGAAGAAGAACCAATTGAGCGGATCTGACGATGATGCTAGTGCTCGAAAAGGTTGAGTTTTTTTTCCCCATTGATTCATGTTCATTTATCAGTTTAAAGGGTACTTGTTTGGAGGTGTGGCTTTTGTAAGCAATAAATATTTGAAGGTGTTTGATATTTACTTTTTGGTCTTTAATTCCAGAAATTGAGGAGATACCAGACATGCAAAAAGGAAGCCACAGGCGGCTTAGGAAGAATTACCAATTGATTGAGTCTGATGATGATGTGAGTGCTCAAAAACAAATGTTAGCCAATGGTAGTACTGCTGCAGCAGCATCAGATGGTGAAAGTGAAGATATGCAGCCAATTTCCTCTCTTTGTAAGGCTAGTTCAGATAAACAAGAAAACATTGAAACAAGAGAAAAAAATGTCAGGAAATCTGATGGGACCAGCACTGATGAGGCGAAAGATGAAGGAAATTGCTTTATCCTGTCAGAAGAAAGAAGTGATGATGATGTTAATGGTGAGCCCAAAAGGTGAGAGTCTGTATAACTGTTGAAGATATAATTGTTTTAGTTGGTTCCCAGTGCAGGCCATGCCTTGTCATTCTACAGAAAACCATGTTGGCCTAGAGTTTTCTCTTTTCTTTTCTTTTTTTTTTTGGGATATTCAAAAGTTTTGAAATGAGTCATTCTCCATCTTATTGTGTTTTAGTTCAATAGCAATATAACATTAGTTGTAGATTAATGAATAATGGCAATGGATTTTGGATCTTATTAATCAATCTGTGTGTCCAACTTATTTGGTGTACACAAGCAGGTCTGACATGTGTGATTCTGTGCTGCCTTCTGCGGAAGTGGGCCTGGAGAATGGTGTAAAGCCTAAGAAGAAAAAGAAAGTGCAGTCCAAGGAGGGCACACAAGTGGAGGAAAAAGGCCTCCAAAATAATACAGAGACTGACAAAATCATACAAAATTTGCCTGTTCCAAATGAAGAAAATCAGAAGACATCTAATCATGTGTAAGTATTCTTCTTGTCGTTTCATTCTTGCATTACGGAATATTAGAAATCATATAGGTCAGTTATAAATCGGCTAGTTAAAAATCCTCTCTCTATCTTTGCAAGAGAAAAGAAATAAACTATTCCTCTAAATTGATACTAAAGCCAAACACAAACTCATTTGCTACATAGTTTTGACTGAATGAAGGAAAAATGCATCTGAGTATAATTAATAATGCTAAACAGCAAATAAGTTACTCTCTCTCATGATCTATATTGTCGTGTTTGCAAATATTTTTAATCAGGGAGTCTAATCTATTTGTTTCTTCTTGTCATCTAACTTATCTTTATTGTTCTGATAAAATCTGGCAGCGAGAATGTGGGTTCTGTAAATAATGCCAAGCCAAAGAAGAGGAAAAGAAAAGAGCAACAGAAAAGTCTTGAAGCTGACAGTGTTGACTGTACCAATGTTATAAAAGGGGATAAAGCCCTTCATGATGAGGTGAAGCATGACAGGATGGGCCAGGATACTCCTGGAAGAGTTGAGCAAAATGAGCAGCAAGTTACTGATGTGTGAGTATCATGGTTTTTTTTTTTTTTTTATGTTTTATATTACAGTTTTTACTTGTGCAGTTGCATCTCACACACAAATTCAAAGAGGTAGTCTCATAAATGGTGTTTATTAAATTGCAACGGATGTGCTTGCTACCTTTAATGCAAAGGGCATATATTCTGGCTAGTTTAGTATTTTAATTTTCTCTATACACTAAATGCAGGATTCCTGGGAATGATGTTGATCAATCTGTTGCTGAACTTCAACCTGAGAAGAAGAAAAAGAAGAAGAAGAGAAGAACTGAAGAGGATGGGAAGGATTCGAACATGGAAACACATCCATTATCAATGGATGCAATGAGCGGATCTGTTATGGTCACTGAGAACAGCAGTGCTGAAGGCAAGTTATCTCTGCTTAGGACCTTGCCTAATGGATTAGTCATTCAGAAGCTAGGAACAGGGAAACCAGATGGCAAGGTAGCTGCACCCGGGAAAAAGGCAAGTTCTCTTGAACCTGTGTCCAGCTAAGGGGGTGGGCAAAATGTTTTGATCTTTCATCCGAGCTCATCTTACCAGATGACATGATGGAAGAGTTATGAGTTTTGTATTGTTTTTTTATTCATTGTCATCTAGAGTTCCATCTTATCTGTCGATTCATTCCCTTTTCTTGAAAATTCTGCTATAGCACACTGTAGACGATGTTAAAGAATTTTTGTTGATTGAAAGGTCTTCTCTTTGATTGCAGATCAGTGTCCTTTATACTGGAAAGTTAAAGGAAAATGGACAAGTATTTGACTCAAATCTTGGGAGCACCCCCTTAAAGTTCCACTTAGGTGATATCTTGTTAAAATGAAATGTTGGATTGCAATGATATGGTGTATTAATTTTTTTTGTTTCTTCAAATCTTATGTCTTATCCATTTGATCATGTTGGTAATAACAGGTGGAAAAGAAGTTATAGAGGGCTTGAATGTCGGACTTGAAGGTATAATCATTAAGACTCATTTTTTTTGTTTCTCCTTTAACATGATTGAAGGCAGCTATTCTTAGTTATTTACTAGTTGCCTTCTCTATTGTAACTCTTTGTTGCACTTTTTTATGCATGTATTGGTATTATCAGGTATGCATGTTGGTGAAAAGAGAAGGCTACTCATCCCTCCCTCTCTAGGGTATGTGATTGAATCTCTTTCCCTTATTGATTTTCTTTCAAAGCCAATTCCTTTCTTGACATGTTTATTTCTAATGTAGTTACGGAAGTGGAGGAGATGATAGTAAGAATATTCCACCTTACTCATGGCTGGAATTTGATGTCGACTTGGTCAAAGTCCATCGATAGTTTTGCTCCACTGCTTGTTTCCCATGTCAATATACTGTTTTGCATCCAGATTTTGGTTTGAAGAGCAGGCTCATGGCGACAAAATCTTGAGAATTTGTTACGTAAATTTTGCCTCAAGAAAGCCGGGAATCTGTTTCTTCTACATCAACTAAACCTTGAGAATTTCATTTATTGAATTTTTTTGCCGCGGAAAGCTGGGGTTCTGTTTTCTTGTCAACAAATGCTTGCTATAGCTACTGATTTGACTTCAGAAGACTTCTGTGTTTCATTTTCAACAAGACTTCTGTGTTTCATTTTCAACACCAAAACATTACGTGCAGATTGCCTTTTTGTACATTAAGTACATATATGAAATAGAATCACTGGTTATGATTTCCACCTTTTTTTTTTCCCTGGTTCGGTTTTGCAATCCTTTTAGGAATGATATTAACTGTTGCTGTTAACAAATATTCACATATAATGTGGTTTACCTTATGCTTCATGCAATCTGCATTGCTTAAAAATATGAATTAGCGCAGACGACTATGATTTAGCTGATATCAATCTTGCCCCAACGTTCGGTGACTGGTCCTTTAACATCAATAATATACAAATTTCAGTAACATCAAAACGAAGACTTCAGAAGTAGTAAATACATCTAATGCATAAAATTTATCAGTTTTTGTTCTAATCCTTCATTGAGTCCACAACAGCTCTACATCTTTTAACAGTCCATTAATGGATCACTGGTTTGAGGGGATGAGCTCTCAAATTGGACAAGTCAAGATGAGAATCCAGCTCTTCATCAACTTCCCCAACAATGCTTCTGCAATAATCAAAAGAATCAATTCATCATTCTTTTATTAACATAATGACAGATTAGGTAACAAGTATGAGTGCTATAATAAAGTAATGACAATAAGAAAACTACATTACATGTTGTCACCCCTTATTATGTACAATCCCAACACAAGTTGCTGAACACCTTCCTGCAATAACAAAATCAGCCAGATTCAACACAAGTAATGCTTCATTTGGTTTTCTTAAGGAAACCGACTGAACTTTAAACTCATTTTACCTCCAATTACTAAGGCAGCAAGCGAATTACAAAGTAGCTCATTGAGATGAGGATAAATACCTTAGTCGAGTAAACACGCTCATGAGATTCATCAAGGATTATATTTGTAGCCTGGTCAAATCCTTTCAAGACTCCCTACATTTATTATAGAAAATGCACCTTAGGAATTATATGATAAAGACAATGTAGATCACTGAACTAATATTCTAAAAGATCATGTAGATTTACGGGGCTAGTGTTGTAACATACCACTATGTTACGTCCATCATTTGTGATAACTGATATTTGCTCTGCAGAAAAAGGAAAACAATCAAGAATTACAGATGAGAAGAAAATTATGCCCCAACAGAGTGCTGAAAAGTGCAGGACAAAGCGTCAACAACTACACGTACAGTTCCAACTGCTTCCCCCCCAACAAAAGTTAAAGTTGGGAAAAAAAAATGAAAAAGGAGATTTTAAAATATTTTGAGAGCCTCAAAACCAACTCCAGGAAACTAATTTTTGAGACTTATTAAAGTCTAGTCAGCCTTACTGCTTACAAGCAAAGCAAACAAACTCCTGCTTTATGAGCCTAGACTCATGAGCAAATGTCTTCATTAACACCTTTTTATCATGCCTCTTTCTATTCTATTAAAGGAAATTAATGTTCCCTCAAGTATGTTAACCATACCTTAGGTATTATTTTACACCTCACCTCAAATCCAGACAGTGATTTAGGTCTATAATGTACTTTCAACGAAGATAAACAGAATAAAGGAGTGTTACAATTGAGAAATTCCCCCCTCCGCCCCCCCCCCCCAAAAAAAAAAAGAGTTGCTTTTAAGCTGTAAAAGAAAAATCAGATCAGCAAAATTCCAAAAGCTTGACTCTTAGACACCTTGTTCTATTGCATACAAAAATGACACATGAAAGACATCAGTGATAAAATGGGAAAATAATGAACACATACGATCTACAAGAGACTCAAGCCCAGGGCCGCCTGACATTTTGCAACTTAAGAACCCCTTAATTGAAAAATCCTTCACGAGACTGGTAGCAAACAAAAATTCTGCAAAGCAAGTTTGATTTCATGAGAAAGCGAAAACACAAATTAGATATATGACATTGACAACAGTATAGATAATAAATACTGAACGTATAGCATCTTTAGCGGCTATGCAAGATAGAATGGAATAGAAATATGGTCAATTTAACAAAGTTAACTGGCATCCTTAACAAAAATAAAATGACCCAGATGACTATTTGGTCAAGGCAAGCACCAATCACGTTACAGAGAGGCCAAATAGAGAAGAATATTAATCATAACTCAATAACATTGTTATTTATATTTTAAAAAATTAAATAAAATAAGTCCAAGAAAACCAACAACATAAAACCCTAGAAGCATAAATCTCAAAAGATTATTAGAATAGAACAAGCCCTAAATACCCATTTACCACCAGCAATCAGAATGCAAAATAAACCACCAAAATAGCTAAATTTATACATAATAACGTCATGAAATTAGTGATGAAAATCAAGTATAAGCTTAATTAAATAAAAACTCAAAAATGTAAGTAGAAAATATGCAAAGAACAAACAGATGAAGAAAGCTTACAGTAAGAGAGACAGAGAGCTCGTATGCGCAGAGCTTCAGCCACTGCGGAATGATTGAAAGTTAAAACCCTTTCTTCTTTTTCACTCCCGTCATAATTTTTTTTAAAGGGTTTTATATATCTAATACTTTTTCATAAAAAGGAATGAATAAAAAATATTTTAAAAAATGTGAAATGCGCCTCTACTCGTGCGGTGCACGTGTTCGTTCTTGTAGAAATAATCAAATAAAGATTGAAATTTCTAAGATTTTTTTTTTCAATCGGCTTATGTATGATTCCTTAAAATTCAAAATTGGATTCTTGTTTTTAATATTACATGACAGCGATATTTCCAATAAAAAAAAATATATAAGATAACTTCCTTGAATAAATTGAGATATCTAGTCAGAATATCTAGACTCAAAATAGCGTGAATTTATTTTTTAATACATGAAAATAAATCGACTAATGTAATCACGAATTTTTTTTTTCAATTTGAATAAGTGATTACCAAACAGTTTTTCTTTTTAATATTATAAAATTAACGCGGACACGAAACTTGAACTTATATATATCCATACGAGAAGGGAAAAGATTTACCATTGACTAAGTGTAAAATTGTAAAAAAAAAACTTATTGAAAAAAATAAAGATTTTAATTGAAACTCAGGATTGGCCTCAAATTTATAGTTTGAAAATGTTATGATCTCTTTAAATTTGTTGTTACTCAATTAAGAGCTCATTTAGATTGTAGTGGGTAATGAAATAAGCTGCTTCTATTGTACAAATGAAATAAGCTACTGATTAGAAAAGTAATTCAGTGCTTGGTGAACTGTATTGTTATAGTTGTAAGTTTAAAAAGTAAAGTATATGCATTTTAAATATTTTATAACAAAAATATTTAGTTTATAATGATAAAAATAGACATGAATTTATATTGACTTTTATTTATATGTTAGGGTAAATGAGAAAAAAAATATATTTGTCTTTTTATTAAAATATGAAGTATTTAATATGAATTTTCAAAAAGTGTGATGGTCTATTTAATATGCGTCTAATAAAAAGAAACTCATACTTATTCTTAAAAACTAGTATCAAAATAGAGAAATTTATGAAATAAGAAATTTTTAAAAATTTACCAAATACCTTTTTCGTCAAAATTTATTAACTAAATTGCTTATATTGTTTCAACTTCAACCTCAAACAATGTCTAAGACTTTAGTCAAAACCAAATCTGTTGGATGTGATCCAATCAAATTAGATTTTTTAATAGGAAAAAAAATAATTAGTTAATCTTGAATTAAATATAAAAAACTAATTTTCTTTTTAACGTTAAAATATACTTAACTAATGTAATAAGGCTAACTCTATGTTACGTTCAATGTAACATACACTCAGAGGAGACAATATCATTTGATACCCTTAAACTTTATGGAAACTACATTAATAAAATTAAAAGAAATCCTTTTAAATCTTAAAGAGAAAATGAATGAAATTAAACAGAAAATAGGAAAAATAAAAATAGAACTGGCTGCAATACAAATAAGTAAAAAGAAAAATAAAAGAGTGGAAAAATTTGACATATTAAAATCAGGAATAATTGGAACAAGTTAAAAAAAACCTATGATAAAACCACAAGCAGGAAGCTATGATGATTGGTTCATAAAAACCCAATACCCAAAAATATTAGAGGAATCAGAAAAATTAAAAACAGAATTAAAAAGTCGAGAGAAAGGTAAAGAAAAGTTAGAAATTAAAGAAGCTACACCAAGTGATTCAGAATGACAGAGAATGCAGTAGAAAAATTAACAGAAAAATTTAGTGATATTAACCTCAGTGATTTAGAAGAATTTGAAAAAGAATATTGCATAAAAATGAATGTTGCTGGAGGACCAGAATTGAAACCTGATATTGGAGAACCAAGCCATAGGTATGAAACAAATAAAAAGAAAAATAGACCATTTTTTGAGTATTATCCGCCTATTAAAAATACCCATTGGAAAAAAGAATACCAACCTAATAATGACCATTTGGTACCAATAAGCAATGCAGGTACGTTTCTAGACTTAGACTGGAAGTCAGATCCCCGAAAAGCTTTAGTAGAATGGGGAATGCAAATGAAATTATTTTTTATATTTAATGATTCCAGAGAAGATTGGAATGTTGAAACAGAAGAAGAAAAAATAAATATATTTGCTGACATCTTAATAGCAAGTTTCACCGGAAATGTATTTAATTGGTGGAAAGGATTAAGTGAAGATACACAAAAATTAATAAGAGATTCAACCAAAATAGTACTAGGAAGAAATAAAGAATCAGGAATTGAAAGAATAATCGAATATATTGCTAGCGAATTCCTAGGAGAAGATTGGTTACAAAATTTAGAAAACGAAGCAAAACATGACAAATTAGATGCTAAAATGAAATTAATAAACTTAACAATTTGTAATATGTGTTTTGTAAAAGAATATACTTGTGAGTTTTTTAAATATTATTATACTCAATTCATGAGTCATGAATATCAAAATATATATAAGAATTTATACTATTCAAAACTTCCTTACCCTTGGAATGGATATTTCATTAATGAATATGAAAAATACACTAATAGTAGTGATAATAGACTTCCAGATACATTAGAGGCTAGAATAAGATTCTTAAATACAAGATTAAGTGAAATATGCATCCAAAGAAGTCTAATAAAAAAGAGTAAAAATATAACAAAAATATGTTGTGAAAAAACAGAAATGCCTACCCAATGGGGATGTTATGTACCTGATAAACGACACAAACGACACAGAAAGTTTTACAAAAGAGAAAAAAGGTATAAGAAATATAATGCCTTTAAAAGAAAATATAAAAAATCGGGAAGAAAGTATTATAAAAGAAAATATAAAAACCAAAAAAAAATATTAGATAAATTCAAATGCAAATGTTGGAATTGTGGGGAAATGGGACACATTAGTACAAACTGTACAAAAAAGAAAGTTAGACTTTTAGCAGAAGACTTTGAAAATATAGAAAGTGATTTGGAAAAAATAAATAATCTATCAGATTATGAAGGAGAAGAAATTTATATGGTAGAAGAATTAGAAGATGGATCAGAATAAAGAAATAATGGAAAACGAAAAAATAGAAGAGATAGAAAAAATAGAAAAAGAGGAAAATAAAAGTGGATATAGTCTTGTTGTCACTTTCAATAAAGAAAAATATAACAAACTTTTAAAACTAAATATGGAAAAACCAGAATATGTATTAATACATAGATTTAGAGATATATTTAAAAGAAAACGAATAATATTACATGAATATTATGAACAAAAAAAAGCTGTAACTATTACACAAGTTGAAGGAAACATTAGATTTAGTTTAATTAATAAAAGATCTATAGGCTTAGCATTAAAGAAAATAAAAAATGAGTCAACTAAAGAAAAAATTCAATACGTATATTTAGCTGAAATTCAAATCTTGATTAAATCCCTTTTTAAAAAAGGAATAGATAGCCCTATAGTTTTGTTATTACACGACCAAAGATTCACTGATCCTAATATAGGATATTTAGGAACAATAGAAGGAAATTTATGTTATGCCAAACTACTATTTACCTGTCACCCAAAATATTGTGTACACATAAAGGATAAGAATATAGATGAAACATTAAGTTTACATTTTAAATTATTGAAAAAGAACCTAATGAAAGAAGGAAATAGGATAATGACAATACACTATTCAACTTTATATAGTTTTTGTAATTCAAATTATGGAGAAATATATGGAAATAAACCTTACATTTAAATAAATAAATATTGTGAAGATATAGCAACATTTATAGAACCAATCATTCAAGATTACAGAATTCCTAATAATTATGAATTAAGTATAGATGATAGAAAATAATTTTTAGATTATAATAATGAAAATGCTATTATTCCCATAAGTTTTACAGGAAGAACTTTAATTAGAGGAAGCTCTTCTAGAAGATTAAGTACTGATAAACAAATGATTAAATCTATCATAACTAATAATGTAATAAAAATACTTGGACAATACTTTAATGGGATAGATTACACAATAAAAATACCTATATTAGTAGACACAGGTACAAGCCATAACTATATGAATCATACAAAGAACAAAGGACTCTTAGTAAAAGAAAAAGAAATCCCTTATGAATATACTGATTTCAATGGAAATAAATATATTTGTAAACAAGAAGTTAAAGTCCCTATAATAATAGAAGGACTTAGAATAATAGTACCTTGTTATATAGACTCATTCATGATCACAGATCCAGAAAAACATATAGTATTAGGAAATAGTTTTTTGAATAGTTTGGAATATTACAGCATAGAAAAGAATAAGATAACCTTACAAATACAAAGCCAAAAAATAGTATGTGAAACATGTTAAAACGAGCTTATATAAAATACCCTATGTCTGTCTATATACAAATCAATATAACAGAACAAGATATAGATACTTGTGCTTTAATTGACACGGGTAGTGAAATAACCATTATGAAATCATTTTTATCCAACAAATGGGAATTAAATGGAAAATTAAAAATTATTGGAATCACTGGAGATAAACAACAAGTAAATCAATCTATATTAAACTTTGAAATATTATTAGGTAGTAAAATAGTACGTATTAATCAAATCTTTCAATATAATAATATGGATTGTGACATTCTTTTAGGAAATGATTTTATACAACAGTTCCAATATTACCAACAAACTCCATATATGATCACTTTAAAAACCCCTTGTAATCATATTCTTCGTATCCCTTGTGAATTTAAACCTTACAAAATTCAGTCAACCCAGCGTGGTGATAAGTATATTTATGAAAAACATTATTTAATACGAAAAGGACAGAGTTACAATATACAATTAGAAACGATAAAGTCACAACTTGAACAAGTTTATAAAGAAAACCCATTAGCCTTATGGAAACCAGATCACCCAAAAGCAAAAATAGAGTTAATTGAAAACAGAATAATAAGATTAAAACCTATGATGTATACATAAGAAGATAGAGAAGAATTTAAAATCCAAATAAAAGAACTATTAAGTTTAAAGCTCATTAGAAGTAGTAATAGTCCACATAACAGCCCAGCTTTTATGGTGAGGAAAAGGGCATAACAAGTTAGAGGAAAAGCAAGAATGGTAATAAATTATAAAGAATTAAATAAATATACAAAATTTGATGGATATTTTCTCCCAAATAAAGAAGTATTAATAAACCTTGTGAAAAATAAAACTTACTATTCAAAATTTGACTGTAAATCAGGATTTTGGCAAATAAAAATGGAAGAAGATAGTATTCCTTATACAGCATTTAGCACCCCACAATGACATTACGAATGGCTAGTAATGCCTTTTGGACTAAAAAATGCCCCCCAAATTTTTCAAAGTAGGATGGATAACATATTTAGAAGTTACAACTATATTATAGTTTATGTTGATGATATATTAATAGCATCAGAAACATTAGAAGAACATAGGCACCATTTAAAAGAATTTGTTAATATATGTGGCAAAGAAGGTATAGTCCTATCCAGTAGGAAAGCAATTATAGAAAATAAGAAAATAGAATTTTTAGGAATGATTCTTGATAAACAAGGAATCACACTCCAAAGCCATATAGGAAGAAAAATAATTGAGTTTCCAGAAAAATTAGAAAATAAACAACAAATACAAAAATTTTTAGGATGTTTAAATTATGCAGAAGGATTCATAAAGGATCTAGTAAAAAAGAGAAATATACTTAAAAAATTATTAAGAAAGAATAATACTAGAGGATGGAGTGAAGAACACACAGAAACTGTAAAAAATTTAAAAGAAGAATGTAAAAATCTTCCAGCATTAAGATTGCTAGATGAAAAAGATAAATTAATAATACAAACGAATGCATCAGATTTATATTGGGGAGCAATTCTCAAAACTGATATAAATGAAATATGCCGATATACTAGTGGAACATTTAATCAAGCACAAGTAAATTATCCAGTACATGAAAAAGAACTTCTTGCAATATATAAAGGAATTAAAAAGTTCTCATTATTTTTGCTTCAAAAGCAATTTATAGTAGAAACAGACAATTCTCAAGTAAGCTCTCTTATAAATAAAATTTTACCAAATGAACCTCAGTACAGAAGATTACATAGATGGCAAGTTTATTTATCTAATTATAATTTTAAAATTATACACACAAAAGGAACTAATAACTTCCTTGCAGATTTCTTAAGCAGGAACATAGAATTTGGAGAATGAATCCTGAGATAAATAGAATCATCGGCAAAATAGAAGCCGAAATACAAATGCTCAAAACTGAAGCATCTGATATAATTGATGCGACACATTACTTAAAGGATGCTTCTGAAGCACATGAAAAAGAAGTAAATTTGTTAGAGTCATACATAGACAACTTAACAAAAGTACTCTCTATAGACACGAGCCCTATAAACATTAACCCAATAAATATAGGAAGCAGTAGTGGACCCTTCAGATAACATGACTCAATCTCTGACCCAGTTCCAAATAAAACCATATCCATAGAAGTCGAGTCACCAAATTCAAACCCTCCAAAAAAGTATATCCAAATAAACAATCCTTGTACAGAAGAGGAGGACAGACTCCTAAATCCAAAAGAAGAAGAATATAAACAATTCTCTACGTGGGTATATTCCACTTGTTCCCATAAGAATACAATTTTCAAAGCACCTGGGAAAAATATGTACCCCAGGATGATTGCCACAAAAGGAGCAGACCCACTCCTTATTGGGAAAATAGCAAAGTATGGGTATTTACACTTAGTATATCCAGATACAGATCTCCGGGAAATAGCCAGTCTTGATGACCTATTAGTTAAAGAAATCTCAAAATTTGCCCAAAAAAGGCCAATATACTTAAAATTCTACACTATTAGCCCCGAATACTATCAGAATGTTAAATATCAAGCCTTTTATATGATTTCTATAGGCCATCTCACAAAAAACTTCAAAATTGAAGTAGGGACAGAATACACAAATGTTCCTTACATAAATGAACCATGGATCAGAACACGAAGAGCCAGAGGAATAAAAGCCATATAGAGCATAGCCAAAGATCTGTATAAAAGGAATTTCAGAACCATTATCAAATTCCAGAATTACATCCTCATAACCTCTGAAGATAGCCATACACCCTCAAATTTGTTACTAGATTTCATCAACGAGATAAGCACTATGCATTTCCCCAGCAGCAGTAAAACCATGGAACAAGCTTACCAACTTATGGAAATAAAGTAATGGCAAACAGCATAAAGAAGATGCCCAACAAGATAAAGCCAGACAGCATAAAGTAATGGCAGACAACATAAAGGAGATGCCCGAGAAGATAAAGCATAAGATTACAAAGGAGGAAAAGAAAACAAAAGAGATGGAATAAGACGTAAGCAATGATGTAACAAGCCCAATAATATAAGGGCAATAATGTAATTGTAGGTAATAAGACATAAGCAATGATGTAAGAAGCCCAATAATGTAAGGGCAGCGATGTAATTGTATCAGAGAGATATAAATAAATCAAAAGAAGAAAAAAGCTCTCAGAGCTTATTATCGCGATAACTCAATCATCTTGAACAGTGCCCAATTCTCTGAAAAATGAATAACTAAATTTCGTTCTGCTCTGAAACCTCAATCAAAACATCATTGATCAAAACAAAAGAAAAACACCATAGAAAGGGAAGAGAAACCTAAACCTATTTGACATCTCTAAACACAACGATCGGAATCCATACAGTAAGGCCATTCAAGTCCGCTGATCCTGTTGAGGCAAGGAGGCCGTTGAGGGAATGAGGACAGTTAGGCTGCAGGTCACTGGAGGAGGATCGAAGTAAAAGGAGATAAGAATAAGTGAGGTAATAATTCTCTAACCTTATCTGTTGGTGGAAGTTTGTTGAGATTGATGATAAGGAGATTTATGGGGACATAGCAATTACAAAGATGAATCACATATTTTATTTAGGAGAATCTAAAGAGTATATGATAAATCCTACTACCAAGATAACATATAATGATTATATGATGATAATAGATTTTAACCTAGGGTCATATAAACAAACTTCATACTTATTCAGCAAGCGTGAACTTGTAAGTACAGAAGAATTATTAGCAGTATATTCGCTTGAGTTACCTCAAGAAATAAAACATAAAATCATTAAACACATTGAAATCGATAATTTAAAACATAACATCATAATGTTAACAGTAGAAGAAGGAATTGATGTAGTAAAAGGATATTTAGAAGAGATGGATTATAAAGCAGAACCTTCATATATTCATAATTCTAATAATGAAGAAATTGAAATATAACCTGATTCAATTATTTATTATTATTTATTTTGAAAAATACATATGTGCCGAACCAATACATAATAATCATAAAATTTATTAGACTCTGCAGATTTGGCCATAGGAAAAGTATATAGGCTGGAAACCAAAGTGTGCGGGCTACTAGTCCAAAGGAGAATTAAATATCTTGGCTAAAATACATGCCAAGAATCTCATCATTCTGTGACACAATGCCACGTACTTTTCTATTAATAATAAACATATTTGTACCTTGATATATTAGTTAATTTCATGTATATTTAATTGTTGTGTTCATTTTATCTGGTATAGTTTTATTTTTTTATGTATTTTGATTATTTATTCTTATTCTGTTTATTTTGTTTATTCAGTTTATTCAGTAATCATAACGCCTCAGGCACTTAATGGTATCAGAGCCATAACTAAATAAAAATAGATTCTATACGATCAATAGTTGATAGTTTATATACATTAAAGGTATATAATAAAGAAGAAATAAAAAATTTAATTAGAGCCATAAAAACTGATAAAAATAATATAAGAAACATAGAACTCGAATTAACCGAGGAACTCAGAGATAGATTAATAGAAACAACAGGTGGTGAAATCTTGATAGAAAAGAAAATGAAGTTTATAGACGAATTTATAAAATTCCTAATCTACTGGTATAGAAAAGAAACACTATGAATCAAGTTGTTAATACAATACAAGAACTAGCAAGTAGTATAGACCGTATGGTTTTAGGATGGGAAAATATAGTAAACATGTATATAAATCTGATTAATCAGAAAATAGATTTATTAGAGCAGGAAAGACTAGGAATAATAAATTTAGGACTTGAAGTCTATTCTAAATTAGTAGATTTATATGAATTTGATAACCATTTATTAATGTTTAAAGAAATAAATAAAATCTTAGAAAAAATAAAGAATCGATGTAGAAGGGATGAAAGAAGACAAATACATCCACAATTATAGAATTTGAAAATAAGAAAAATTAAAGGGATTCGTATGATATTTGCCAAAAAGAAAAAGAGAAAAAACGTAAGATACATTGATTTGATTGTAACTTAGGGACTCCCATGTAATAAAATTATTGTTACGTACAATGTTTTAGCAAATTCAGCGGGTGACTGTATTCGGCTGTCATTTCAAACCCAGCCCAATTGAGCCCAAACCATTTGCTACATTTAATTTTTCTCCCTAATTTGGTTTAGCTAACAAATTTAATCTAAACTACTCATTATCAAAAAATTCAAAAAAAAAAATACACATAGTTTTTGGTTTTTAACTTTATAAAAAATTTTATTGATAGATTATGGAATAATACATGACATAAAATATCTTAATTAAAATAGTTAAGAGAGATAAACTTTACATGTAGTTAGAACATGGTTTACCTTTTCATTTTTAGATGATGACTAAAATTTTCAAAAGAATAATTATTGGAAACCTTTTTTTTTCAAAGTCTCTGGGTAAATAATATTTTAAAACATGAGAGAAACCTCATTTCAAAACTTTATGATTTGTGGTGTTTTATTTATTTACTTATTTTTAAGATGGAAAGATAATATCAGAACCGCTGTGGCAAGGGCTAACTTCTTCAGAAAATCGAACTGCTCTAATACTAATTGTTACAAATCCACAAGTTAGAAAATCGAACTGCTCTAATTCTATTTGTTACGAATCCACAAATTAGAACTCACTCTTAAATGGGTTGTAAGAGGAGAGTACCTTAGAGTTAATAAATTAATAATTAATCCCGTATCTAGTTGATATGGGATCCTAATACTTTTATTTTTTTGTTATTAGTTGTAGAATTTTGTGTACATTTTATTAAGTTAAAACCGTTGAATTTTGTGGAGTTTAGGCAGTACTGTATGAGTTTTGTATTATTGTTGGAATCAATTTCTCATAAATTCTTAAATTTTTCTATCTGATTATTATTAATTTGCTGAGTGATTTTGGTTTTTGTTACATGCACTGATAAAACTTCAACTATGAAAATAAAAATAAAATTAAATATTAAGCCAAAGTAAGTGGCACTTGTCTGATGCATCAATGAGTTATAGACATCATCTTGGTTCTTAAATTAAGTAGTGACTGAAGGCTGCATGGTTTGGATTGATTAAGATGAGAAGAAGTCGCCATAGCTTCCCTAGATGTTGATTTTATAAAGCTTCCCAGTTGCCCGAGAATATAATAAAAATATTAAAATATGGTGATTGTTATTATTAATTACTCTCATGGGTTGTTTTATTATTATTATTATTATTATTATTTTAGTTGTTCGAATTATTGACCTTTTGTTTATGAAATAAATAATGGCAAGGAGATTTAAGAAACTATTAATTTTCGTTTTAAAAAAAATTATGGAATTATACTGCTAAATATTAATATCTCAAAATCACAAAAGTCAAAATTTAACGAAATCGAATCATTTACAATGTTCATAATTTGTTGATTATGGTAGATTTTAGATCTTGCCTTTCATGCGGAAATTCATTGAATTTCCACTTTTTCCAGATACTTAAGTTACATAAAATATTCCTAAATTTTATTATTATTATTATTATTATTATTATTATTATTATTATTATTATATCATTGAACTGGGGACGTATTTCATGATTTTTTTTAATTTAGTTTAATATAAATTGGCATGGCATGACAAAAAACAAGACATAATCTTGTTGTATCTGTGTTGAATCACCTTAGCTCATTTAGCCATTTACAACATGAATATCAATTAATATATAATCATATTATTGAAAAAAATAACTAATATTACCCATAAATTAATCATTCGTGTAATGTCATAGACGTACTGGTTTCATGTCAACCCATTTATAATTTATTTAAAAATGATGTTGACAAATTTATATTTTTTCAATAATTTTTTTTATATTAAGTGTGTTAAATGGGCCAATACGATTAATAAACCGATCATATCTATAATTTCACTTCATTTTTCTAACAATCATATAATATAATATAAAGTATAGTTTTATAATATGTTGAGTTGTACATTAGCAAGAGTGGTTGGTCTAATAACCAGTTGTTACATTGCAAGAATTCCATGGATACAGTCCTTTTACATTCTTTGCTTCTCACGAAAATATGGCAAAGAATTAAAAATTATATCTTATATCAATATGGCATCTATTTAATATCTTCTATCAATATATTATCTATTTCATATGTTTTATATCAATACTAGTATTAGATGAAAGTCTAGTTTAATATTTTTTTTTTCATATTATTCAAGGACTTGAAAAGAGTAAAATGAACAGGGAGATGGGAGTTTCAATGTGATCATGATTAGAAGATCAATTGGATAATTAATTTAAAATTGACTGATTAGGTGATGCTGTGCCCCCCAACAAAAGATTTTGACAAGCTTAAGCGTATTTATTTATTTATTCATAATTTATCTACATTCAAATTTTAATCAAATTGAGATGGATTAAGCTTCCACATGAAAGGCAAATCCTAAAGTCCAACAAGAACAATATAACTAATTAATTATAATATTATAAATTTATAATGTCATGTTTTCCCATGAACAACCCGGTTCCAAAGACATAATAAAAACAGAGATTTAAAACTCAAAAATGAATGAAGCCTAAGCTGTCAACTTAGTTATTAGAAAGCCTTTGTTTTGATGTTCCCTTTGTTCTCTCCGCTTTTGTTCCTTCCATTCAATTTCAAGCAATCATTGCCTTGCATACTTCGCAATGACAAGTGCTTTTATTTGATCACCAAGAAAGGTCATTACCCATCTTTTGGTTCAATCATCATCAAAAGTGCTATTTTAATGTTCAATCCAATAACCCATATTCATCATGAATATTTTATCAGCTGCAGAAACATTATATTTGCTTCTATTGATGATGATGGTGTCGGTTCTGTTGCCAAAAAATGTTGTGCTTGTTGCAGCTTCTGTGCAAATCGCAGACTATTACCCAGCTGAAAGATATGACTTGTTGCAGATTAGAGACTCTCTCAATTCTACCGCAAATTTGCACAGTCGTTGGACGGGCCCTCCTTGCATAGATAATGTAAGCAATTGGTTTGGTGTTTCTTGTTCAAACGGGCATATTGTGAGCCTTGAGCTTGAAGAAATTCAACTTGCAGGAATTCTGCCACCAGGGTTTTTGCAGAACATTACGTTTTTGAATAAGCTCAGCCTCAGGAACAATTTGCTCTCAGGTTCTCTTCCGAATTTGACCAATCTTGTGAACCTGGAAACTGTTTTCCTCTCCCAGAATCACTTTTCGGATGGAATCCCTTTCGGCTACATTGATCTGCCAAAGCTGAAAAAGATTGAGCTGCAAGAAAACTACTTGGATGGGAAAATTCCTCCTTTTAATCAAACAAGCTTGATAGATTTTAATGTTTCGTATAACAATCTGGACGGTCCAATTCCTCAGACTCGAGTCCTTCAGAGTTTTCCTAGCAGTTCTTTTGAGCATAATTCTGGTCTTTGTGGCAGACCTTTGGAGAAATTATGTCCAATCTCTCCTCCGCCTCCATCTCCGGCCATTCCACCACCATCTCCTCCTCCCCCGCCAAAGGAAGACAGGAAGAAGAGTCTGAAAATATGGAGTGTGGCTTTGATTGCAGCTGGTTCAGCCCTGGTTCCTTTCTTGGTCATGCTTCTATTCTGGTGTTGTTACAAAAAAGTTCATGAAAAAGAAAGGTCAAATGAGGGGCAAGCAGGTATTACTAATTTTTACAGAAAAGTTCTGAAATCATTTTTACTAGTGCATATGCCCGCATATTAAAAAATGCTTACATTGTAATTTTTTATATTGGGTGTACATTATTTGAACTTTATTGGTTTTGATTTATTTGTGAGGCAGGGGAAGGGTCAGCAGACTTGTCAGAGAAGAAAATGCCGGATTGTTGGAGCATGGAGGATCCAGAAAGAAGGGTAGAATTGGAATTTTTCGACAAGACCATTCCGGTATTTGACTTGGATGATTTGCTAAGAGCATCAGCAGAAGTGTTAGGCAAGGGGAAAGTAGGCAGAACATATAAAGCGACATTGGAATCAGGTGCTGTTGTTGCTGCGAAGAGAGTCAAAAACATGAATGCATTGAGCAAAAAGGAATTTGTTCAGCAGATGCAGCTGCTGGGAAAATTAAAGCATGAAAATCTTGTCAAGATTGTCTCATTTTACTATTCAAAAGAGGAGAAGCTGATCATATATGAGTTTTTGCCTAATGGAAGCTTGTTTGATCTTTTACATGGTGAGTTCAGGTTCTTTTATAGCTGTATTTGAGTATGTTTTTTTCTTTTCTTTTCTTTTCTTTTTAAAATAAAATATTTCTTGTTAGCCAATGTCTTCAACCTCATTTTCAATGTTAATTCAACAAAATTAAAATGGAATTTAATACCTGAAAACTTGAAAAAATGATTTTAGAAAGCAGAGGAGTTGGAAGAATACCTTTGGCTTGGACTACAAGGCTGTCAATCATCAAACAAACAGCTAAAGGTCTAGCTTTTCTTCACCAAACTTTACATTCCCACAAGGTGCCTCACGCAAACCTCAAGTCCTCAAACATTCTGATCTTTCGCGACAATGACATTTATCGCGCTAAGCTCACAAACTTTGGATTCCTACCCCTGCTTCCATCGCGTAAAGCCTCCAAAAATCTAGCTATTGGCAGGTCACCAGAATTTCCTGAAGGGAAAAGGCTGACACACAAGGCTGATGTTTATTGTTTTGGTATCATTTTACTGGAGGTTATTACTGGAAGGATTCCGGGGAATGGTTCTCCTGGCAACGATGAAACGTCGGGTGATCTTTCCGAGTGGGTTCGGATGGTGGTGGACAATGATTGGTCGACGGATATATTGGATGTGGAAATATTGGCAGCAAGAGAAGGACAAAATGAAATGTTGAGGCTGACAGAGTTGGCCTTGGAATGCACAGATATTGCACCTGAAAAGAGGCCTAAGATGAGTGAAGTGTTGAGAAGAATTGAAGAGATTCAGCCAATGATTGAAGAAAATGATTGAAACATTTTTATTTTTTAAGTTCTTGATTATTTTGGATTCATTTCTTGCATAGAGATACCGGAAACAACGCTAAGAAAGTCATGATTAGGGCACAGCTTACACTCAACTCTAACTATACTAACTGCGCGATTGTAGAAAATAATCAAGAATCTGTCCAGTGATTATATTCTGTATTTCAACTGTAAGAATAAATTAAACTGAGTGCATATTTTAGACTAGATAGTGTTTTCAATTTTGTAATATGTTCTTTTGAAATAATACTACAGCAGAACACTGAACACTCAGAGTAGTTTTCTTTGCCTGAATGAAATTATTGGCTAGCCAATACATGATTGTTTGGTGATTGTTCTTTACTAGTTTGGTCGTTAATCATTCTTGTAGAAAAGAAATTAAGAATGAATTCTGTACTTTGTTTTTAACAAAACTCTTGGAAAAATAAAAAAAAAGTTTTGCAATATAACTTGGCAGCTTGATTTAGTAATTTGATAGTTAATGCAGTTACTAGATAAGGACTTAGTATTTTTTAAAGTTCAAGTCATGCTCAGGTTCAGATATCCAGATTTTACAAAATTTGGATTTGAATTTTTGCAATGTCTTCAAGAATTTGGTTGAATGTTTTATAATCATCAAATTCGAATCTTAAGGGTTAAAAATTCAATTTAGAAGTCCACCGTGAATGTACAATATGAAACATTGAAGACAAGAATACAAAAAAATGAAAAGAATACATTATTATATCATATAACCAATCCCATTTACTATTGTATATGTACTGACAATCTGGTTTTAGTGGGACTTAAAACGAGTATCGGGATAAGAGTGGATGAATTAATCCTTTGCCAACGAAGTCATAATAGGTGAAGAGAATCATTTCCTTATGAAGCCAGGAGTGATATTTGATTTGCATATTTAATGTAACATGATGTTAAATGAAGAGCAGTAAATAATTTTATTTTTTTTATTTTTTGGGTTTAAATCAAGAGTGAAGATTAGGATGAGTGAAGTTCGTCCAGTAGCCAAACATGTCCATGAATATCTTAAGAGCAAAGCAACAACAGTTTGGATTGGAGGGAAGACCAAAGAGATAGAGATAAAAAGATGATAATAATAATTAGAAATATAGAATTAATAAGATACACCGTTTCATGTACATACATGCAGCCTCCAGTTGGGCAAGCAGCTGCTTAACACATGCATGTACGTGTCACCTTTCATGCATTTCAATCCCCCAAGTGTCCCACAACACTCCAAGCTTCCTTCGGCCATTTTAAGCGATTAAACTTCCACTTTGCTTCCGTGCACACACCCAACAACAGAAGCAGGAAAATAAAAATACTAAAAAAAGCCGCAGCACCATCCATTAACACTCTTCTCTTTACCTTTTCACCTTCAAAAGCAGAAGCAGAAGCAGCTTTTTGGTGGGGATACTCGGATTGTTGTTTTTGAAGAAATTAAAAAAATTGATATAAAGATTACTTCAACACGAGTGTACATAGACAACATGCCACCTCGTAGATATGCAATTGGGGGGGCTGATGAGGCTGCTCATCCAGACACCATGAGAGCTGCCTTGGCTGAATTTGTTTCCACTCTGATCTTTGTCTTCGCCGGCGAAGGCTCTATACTTGCTCTAGGTACATATATTGCATTGCTCACCCTAGCTCTTTGATTTTCGTCATCTCCTTTACATATATGAAAAGCATTATATGTCTATTTATTTTGATTGATCTTGTAACACCCTTTGCTCACACATGCAAGGACGCTAAGTAACACTTTATGCATGTAGAGTTTATTTTTGATGTTGAGAGAGGGTCTAAACAAGATTAATTTGCAATCACTTGATGCAGACAAGATATCTAAGGCCACAACTACATCACCTTCTGATCTGGTGGTGATAGCACTTGCACATGCTTTAGCCCTGTTTGCTGCGGTGGCCTCGAGCATCAACACCTCCGGTGGCCATGTCAATCCTGCTGTTACCTTCGGTGCACTTCTTGGTGGAAGAATCTCCGTCGTCCGCGCCATCTATTACTGGATTGCTCAGCTCTTGGGTGCCATTGTTGCTGCCCTCCTCTTAAGATTCGCCACCAATGGCATGGTAAAACATACTATATACACAGCTATATATTTGATAAAATTTGTATTGCGCTCATACTATCACAGGACGGTTATATTAACTGTATGACTATATATAAAGCCCTATATCGATTTAATTTGCATCGCGCTCAGGAAGGTTGCATTAACTGTAGGTCTATTTTGCAGAGACCAGTGGGGTTTTATGTGGCATCTGGGGTTGGAGAAGGGCATGGGCTTGTGCTGGAGATAGTGATGACATTTGGTTTGGTTTACACTGTCTATGCAACAGTGATTGATCCCAAAAGAGGAAGCCTGGGGATAGTTGGACCTCTGGCCATCGGGTTCATCGTCGGCGCCAACATTCTGGTAGGTGGACCGTTTGACGGAGCATCAATGAATCCGGCCAGGGCATTCGGACCGGCACTCGTGGGCTGGAGATGGAGGAACCACTGGATTTACTGGGTCGGTCCATTCCTTGGAGCAGGACTTGCAGCACTCATATACGAGTACATAGTGATACCAACAGAGCCACCAATCCACACTCACCAGCCTTTGGCTCCTGAAGATTACTAGTGATCTGTTTCTTTCTGTTTCTGTAATCATTTGCACATGAATCTCTCTGCCTGGCCTTTTTTTGTTTGTTGATCTTTTTTAATCTTTCTGTGTATTCTTCCTGTTATTCACTCTTTTGTGCAACTGTTGTCATCTTCTGTCTTATATTACCATCAAAATAAAAAAAAGGGGGCCTCTTATTTTCTTTACCTACGTATTTGCTTCCAGTTCTTTCCCATACACGCATGTCTGTTTATATATGATAGATAATATGAAAATCTAGTACTGTAAGAGAGGCAACCCAAAAATTCCAATTTGATGAAGGATAATTGCTAAAAATTTGGTCAGGGAGTTGAAGTTGTTTCCCATTTCAACCAGCTAATTGCCTGTTATTTTCACTTAAGCAGATGAAGATGGTGTCAGGCAATGGCTTCCGAACAAATACATGCAAAAATTCTCATTGTCACTATTTTCATAATATCTTAATATAAACATATTGGCAAGAAAAATGACTCCCCATGAAATCATCATCAAAACTAAAAAAAAAAATAAAAATTTGATAATATATTTCTCAATGCCTAGCAATGAAAAGTAGTCCTATCATATATATACAATTTTTCCCAATTTTTTAAATCGTATTGATACATAGAGATATATGATTTTTTAACGGTGAAACACAAGCAAACGATTCTTGTTAAGATTAGAATACCGTACCATGAACTTACATGCTTCATCCTTGGTTTTTTGTTTAAAAAAAAAAGATTGAGATAAAGAAAGCTTTTTACTTGGTGACAAAAGGTCGTAATTACAAAATTAAATTGACAAAATATTATTAGAAAAAAGAGGGATTTTTATTTTTTAGCATATGAGAGAAGTTAAAAAAAAATTATACATAGGAATTAGAGATAAAAATCATTTTTTAATATTTAGGGCCTGCAAAATATATCTTAGTGTTTACTTTCATGACAGTATTTTGTGATTTAATAATGAAAATAAAGTTTCGTATTCATTTATCCAAATTTAATGTAAATTAGAAAATTCTGGATATAGTTTTTGACCCGTTCTACAAATCCCTTAAGCGTAGAGCTCTCAGATTACGCTTAAGGGATGGCAATGGATTGGATCTGATTCAAGATCCAGGTGATCCAAATCCAATCGGATCGTATTTGGGTCGGTTTAAAATAAATTTGGATCGGATTTGGATATTGATGTGCGGATTTAAGACGGATCTGGAGCAGGTTTGGATTTATCTTAATATCTAAATCCATATTCATATCCACCCATCTTTTAATTTAATTTTATTTTAAAAGTCTCATAACAATTGTAGAATTATAATGATAATAACATATTAGTGGTATTTACCATGCATTTAAACTTTTAAAACTTAAAGGTTAGTTTCATAAATTTAAAGGTCAGCCAGTCCCGAAGCATGTACATGCAATATTCAAATTGTAAGCCCAGTAATACAACTTGGCAATTTATTTTACTATATTGTCCAAATAATTTTTAAGGACTATAGTTATTCATATATTTAGTCAAATATGACCATAATAAAAATAATAAAACATTGAATATAAATTATATTTAATTTATATGTCATTATCTAATGTTGTAAGAATGAGGGTGGGTGTGTGTGGATATTAGAATGATGAATGAGACAATAAAATATTAGATTGATCTTACTCCTGCAATTACTTTCGAAGAATATTTTATTATCTTTCTTATTTGTTGTTTTGGTGTAAAAGTATAAACTACAATATTTATTATATTTGGAGATAAATTATATAATTTATTTGTTATCAAAACATTTTAACCTTCAATTTTCATTCTAAAAAATTATTACTTTTTTATTAATGAGTTTTAGAATTCATGACGGATCTAGAGTATATTTGGATTTTAATTTTTTTTTTCAGATTTGGAGCAGATATAGATATTTATTTCTTTTTTGCATCTGGATATGAAACAAAAAATATGGATTCATAACAAATCTGGAGTAGATATGGATCTTAATTTTTATTATGGATCTGAATCTAAAGTAGAGTAGATCCAACTCATATCTACCCCATTGCCAACCCTAATTATGCTAAATATTTTTAGGAAGGATGTGTTGAGTTATCTGGCAAACTATACGAAGGTAATGTGTACGGGACCATATTGTAGGGATGAGATGGGAATTAACCTATTTAAACACACGAATTTTGTTTTTTCATGCGGCATCCCTGGCTGAAAGCTTTCGTCGCCATACTCGAGACAGGTTCAATGAACCTGCAAGAACAAATATGAGAAATCGCCCATCCTTTATGATAATGATGAGTCATTACACAGGGTTTTGCTTCGGGTAAATACTTCTGATAGAATTGTTATCAATTTACGCCAATGTTGCAACATTTGTACCATACCACTATATTAGATAATTGCAACGGCACCAATATATTTATTTAGGTTATTTTTATTGTAATTCCTCTTGTTTTCTAAAATGTTAGGAAAAAACATAATAATAATTATTTATTTATTGACTTAGTTGTTAAATAATATCAATAAAGAAGGAGTAGAAAATTTTAAGAGGGCTTTTATTATTGATATTAGGTAATTACAACGCATGATTCAATACTCGTTTATAAGAGTCACAACCCGTTAAATATAAAATAAAGCCTATGTTTGCTTTATTCCACAAATTTATAAATATTTCATAATTATCTAATTATTACTATCATTTCTAGATCTACTCTCATTATTTAAATTTATTATTAATTATATTTAATTATTATTTTTTATATTAATTATTAAAATATAAATATAAAATGATATAATAAAATAATAAAATAATAAAATAATAAAATAATAAAATAATATTATAATATAATTTATTTTTAATATTATAATTATTATAGTAAAAAAATATAATTTAAATATATTTAATGTTTCAATTAAGGAAGAAGTTAGCACATTGTAGTGAATTATATAATTGACCACAATTTAGCTTTCAAAATTGCCAAACATAGGTAAGCAATAAATTAATATGAACAATATTGTAACAATATACAATACTCTATTCCAAACACATTCTAATGGTGCATTTATTAAATAAGAATAAAAACGAACTAGAATCGTAATAAGGAATTTGAATCAAAATAAGTTGTTTACTTAAACTGTAAAAATCAGAATTTGAATGAACAACATTCTCATAGATGTATTTACTTTATTTTAGAATTGAAATAGACTATTATAAGTTATTAAAATATCATTTGTTAATTGTGTTCCTAATATTACTTGTATATATTATAATTAAAACAACAACAACAACAACAACAATAATAAAACTAAAAATAATAATTACGACAATAATGTTAATTAAAACAAAAAATTAATAAAATTTAACAATAATAATAATTACAACAACAACAACAAAATTAACTAAAATAATAATATTACTAATGATAATAATTAAAATAATAAAAATTATTAATAAGTTTTAATAATAATAATAATAAGGAAATTATCATTGCACCACTTTTGTTTTGCCTTATGTTCATCAAACCACCAAAAAATTATAACATGTTTTCTGCATCACCTTTCTTTTTATATTTGTATCAACTAGCTACTTTTGCACAAATATTGTTAAATAATTTAAATAAAATAATAATTTTACCCCTATATAAATTAAATGACCATTTTATTTTATAAAAACTTTAAAAAATAAAAAAAATTATAATGAGAAAAATATCCCTAAATTAATAAAAATAAATCCCAAAATTAGAATTTTTATTTTTAATAAAAATTATTTTAATATAAAATTATAATTATAAAAATAATTGTAAAATTTTGGGATTTAATAAAAATCCCCTAAATTATTAAAATTTTAGGATTTATTCTTTTAAGAAATAAATTCAGTTATTTTAATAAAATTTTACAAAATTATAATTTTTTAATAAATAAAGTCAATTATTTTTATTAAATTTTTGCAAAATTATAATTTTTAATAAAAATAAATATTAAAATTTTGTAAAATCTAAATTTAGTAAAAATCAGTTGAGCACCTCTATTTGTGATTTATTTATTTTATTAAATCTAGGGATTTTTATGATTATAATTTTACATTTTTTAAAGTTTTTATAAGATAAAATAGTCTTTTAATTTATTTAGGGGTAAAATTATCATTTTATTAAAATTATTTAACGATATTAGTGCAAAAGTGGTTAGTTGATACAAATGTGAAAAGAAAAATAGTGCAGAGAACATGTTAGAATTTTGTGGTGATTGGATGAACATAGTGCAAAAAAAAGGTGGTGCAATGATAATTTCCTATAATAATATTAATAAAAATAATAACAATAATAATAAAAATATTAAAAATTAATATATTTTAATAATAACAATAATTTTAATTATAATAAGATAAATATTAGTAATAATGAATTAATTTGGTATAATAACAATTAAAATAATAAAAGTAATAAAATTTTAATAATAATAATAATAACAGTAATAATCATAAATAATAATAATTAAAATAAATAAAAATAATAAAATTTAATAGCAATAATCTTATATAATAATAATGATATTAATAATAATAATAATAACAAATTAAAATTCTTTTCACATACTATTTTATCTCAAAAAAGGACTTATATGTAAATGTTTGTAACTTTTAGTGCCTATTGAATTTTACAGAAAATATAAGGTAGAGTAGTGTAATCAAACACAAAAAGACAAAAATTATTATATGTTGCCATAGTTGCAACATAGACCGACCCATTAAACTGATGTGTAATTTCTGTTTGTCTCTTTAATTTTAAATGTGAAAAATGCATCATTGTGTTTCATTTCAATTTGTTAACAGGAGAATTTATGTTTAATTTTTATCCGTATTACTAGTTCTTGACTACTACCATTAAGATGTGCCTTTACTAGCAACATTAAAGATGTTTAACTGTCTCATGCAAGTTTCTTTATAATATCCTTCTCTTATTTTTGTCTTCTACTGATTCTATGGAGTATTGTAGGGAAAAAAGCTATTATCATCCCTAGAGTTTCATACAATAACTCATTTCATTCTTACTTTTTAAATAATAACCCAAAACATTATTCCGTTAACTCACCGTTAGTTGAATGTCGTTTGTTAGTAATTCATTAAGAGTAAAAAAAGAATTTTCATCAAAGAGAAAATGAGAAAAATAAATAAAAGTTGACATATAACTAAAAATAATTTTATCTAATCCCAATAAATAGGAAATACCATATGAAAAACTTATATTTCAAGCAATTCTTTTTTCACTTTTTTCTATTTTGGCAGCATGAAAACCCTATAAACCCTATATCTAAGTACCAAAAATATCACAATTTTCTTATTCATATAAGTATACTCTCTAATTGTATTGTAAAATGACTTGAATTGAGTTGAAGATAATGAAGGTACTCAGCACATGCAAGCTCCTAAAAATTGGTGGTATTTTTTAATTTTTCTTCTAATGATTTAAAGATATTATGTTAATTACAGTTTGTTCCTTATGATAATTATTCAATGGATATATCAAATTATATCATCGTTGATTTTATTTAAGAAAAAGTTAATGAATTTTGCATACTTTGTAGTGCTATTTAATTATGTAAAAAAATTATTTTAATATAGTTTATATCACTTTAATAAAAAATCCTATTTTGCCCTCAATGAATTACTAGTTAACGGTTTTACACTAACGGTGAGTTAACGAAAGAATGTTTTAAGCTATTGTTTGAAAAGTACGGATGAAATGAGTTATTGCATTAAACCTTAGGGATGAAAAGAAGTTTTTCCCGAGTATTGCATGGCAAATAAGAGGAGTATTTTGTTGGTTATAAAAGGGATATGTCGAAAATTGTCATTTTATGAGAAAGTAATTCAAAATTATCTTATGAGATTATTTTAAAGTAATAAATCATTACATAACCCTTTTCGTAAAGGGATTTGGCATATTCTCGTCTTTAACCAATTCTTTCTACAAAGAGTTACTGTTCTAAATTTTGACAAAATGCAT
The DNA here is from genome assembly GCA_018350135.1 of Citrus trifoliata. Classification (NCBI taxonomy): domain Eukaryota; kingdom Viridiplantae; phylum Streptophyta; class Magnoliopsida; order Sapindales; family Rutaceae; genus Citrus; species Citrus trifoliata. The sequence goes on along the minus strand of VKKW01000499.1, from coordinate 16,630 downwards.
ATATTCACAATACAGAATAACTATATGAGATATATAAACAAAGAGAAAATTAAAATGTTCACCAATTTAACTACAAAGAGTTTCTTTTTTGGATTTGCAGCTGTTGTTTTGAATTCTTTAAAATTGTGATAGTTAAAGAAAAGTTTTGGAGTTACCATGGTCCACGAGTTAAAAAAAAAAGATTTTAATATATGATTTAACTTCAGTTATTTAAGGCATGTTTGGAATTGAAATTGAATAATTGTAGCTTTTAAGTTACAGTACCAAAGTATTTGGCAAACACTAACTGCTATAGTTTAAAAGTTAAGTTGATTCGATTTTATATTTGTGTGGTGAAAAATGTTGGGAAAATATGCTCTTTAAAAGCATATGTGTTTATTTAATTGTAATAACCAAATTTTCTGATTAATAAAATAAATGAGATATTTTATTCAAATATCTTAATTGTATTAATATTTTTATTAAAGTTCATTTAATCATATTATATGTATTTATGTGATCACCATGTAGATTCACAGAAGACATAAATACAAGTTATCTTATGATTAAATAAATTTAGTTTGCAGTTGATAAATAAAGTTGGGCACTTTATTTAGGTATAGACTGTAATAAATTCATTAAATAATTTGTCTTAATCATGTATGAATTTATTGATGTAGTACGACTACATTGAACATGATCACATATGAGATTTAATTAATTTTTTAATAACTGTCAGATTTATTAAATCTTATACGCATTGATTTTACTATAATCTTAATCTTGAGTTAATTATGATTTCATGATTGTAATTGTTATTTCATTTGAGTTACCAATGGGCACGACACATACTTGTGGTCATGATTACCCGGTATCTTGGTGGGAGCAATTATGAGTATTGAAGTTATGGATTAACAATTTAGAATTGGTACAACACATCTCTTGATGAGTTTTCAGCACTTGATCATAAAATTCTCTGGCCAGAGTGTGTCAACATATTCAGTATGTTGAAAATGATCATTAGAGAAAATCAGTAAGTATCAAGGAACAAGATGTAATTAAATTGATTGGACAGTTGAAATATCGATTTAATTAATGATGTGGTACAAAGGATTGTGCAGTAAAGAAATCAATGTGGTTTGGGACGAATTATTATTCGACCATACAATTATAGATGTCAATTCTAATATTTTAGTGGACTAGATTTGGAATTAAATAATTAGGCTAGTTTAATTACATGCCTAATTGTTGTAGCCACTATTGTATGTTCCCAAATGATTCCCGGGTTAGCTCATTTAATTGACTGCACCACTATTGGATTAATAAACAAGATAACTAGCTATTTGGGTCAAAAGTCTAATTATATCATTTAGTGGGAGGCTCCATTTAATTAGTTTATATGTAAGGAGCTTTATGTTATTTTACATGGTGGGTTCCCTATAGAAAAAGCAAGCAACGTGAGTTTGATTTTCTGATTATTTGGAGCCTAGAATTTTCACTAAATGGAAATATAAAAGACTTATTTTCTCTAAAGAAAAAGATATACAGCAGTCACTTTATACAGATCAGAGAAAAATATTTTTCTCTCTATTGTTGAGAGAAAAGTTTTCTCCTGCTAGTTGCTTTGGTAGTGATAAAGACGTTCACACGTTAAGTGCAGATCGAACATGAGTCATAACCTGGAAGATCATTAGTGACAGTTCGTGATCTAACAAGTGTGGTGGTGACGGATCGTGATCTAACAAGTGTGGTGGTGACGGATCGTGATCTAACAGGAGTGGTGGTGGCGGATCGTGATCTAATAGGAGTGGTGGTGGCGGATCGTGATCTAACAGGAGTGGTGGTGGTGGATTGTGATCTAGGATCTTAAATCATTTCAGCGGAAAAAGCCAACTCAGATTTTCAAGATACGATTTCTAGAATATAAATTCTTATATATTATATGAGAACGATCTTAAAAGGTTTTATAAAAATTTAAAAACTTGATTTTTCCCTATCAATTAGTATGAGAGCCATCTCATATTAATATATAAGAATTTTGTATGAAATTAATCTTGAAATTTATGTATGAGATTATTCAGATATATATTATTTGTTTAATATATGAATAAAACATGTTATGGTTTGTCTTAATTCATGGTTAGATTTTACGTTGTATTTTTCCTTTGAATCTGTAATAAGAGGGGTGGTTTTTCATCACCATGTTTCCCTCTTGATTTATTTTACTGTTATAGAATTTTTGTAAGCCAAAATTGGCATCGGAAATTTGTAAATCACTGGAAATTTCACCCGCTGCAATCGCATAACAGTAGCACGCACTACAGACAGCAACGAGGCCGGTAGCGAATGCGCACACGAAGCCAGCTGCTTGCGCGTGCGAGTCCAGCAGCTAGCGCACGCGCACGGCTAGCAATGGCCAGCAGCGCGCGCTGCTAGCTTCCCGCATGGCTCAGCGGTTGGATTGGCGTCGGAGATCGGTGGCAACAGTGAACAACGGCTGGCCGTTTGTGGAGATGGCGGCTGGGGAAGAAGAAAGAAAGAAAAATATGGATTTAGGGTTTCATGGCTTTTATCATGGAGGTCCCTATGGTTCTATAATTTTTCATTTGGGTAGTTAAGTTTTATGTTTTTGCATTTAAGTCTAAAATCAGTTTTGAGCTTAAAGAATCTTAGATTTAGGCCCAATTGAAATTTGGGTTTAATGGATTAAAATGCATAGATAAAATTGAACACATTAAATTTATTTTTGGTCCAAAAGTTTTATTTTATTAAAAAAAAATTATTTATTTCCTTTCAAAATTAAAATTGGACCAATTATAAATTTAAAAGCCCAATTTCCCCTAGTCCATTAACAAAGACAAACTTATGGAAGATGGACATTGACAAGAAGCCAAATGAAATTAGGCTTATGGTTAATGTATTTTTTTATTATTAGGAAAGTCATGAATTAAGATTATTTAATTATTTTTCTATATGTTATGTTTTGGATAATAACATGCCATGATAACATGTCATATAAAACAGGTTGTGCCACTCTATGCATAATGATATATGTCATTAATTAATAATGAATTTCATTATATTGTTTGTAATTTGCCTATGCTTAATAATATTGGATATCATCTAGATTATATTATAGGAATAATGCAATTAACAATATGTCTGATTTTAAAAGGAAAAACCAATTTTAAAATATTGAGTGGGAGAGGGAAAATTCAAGATAATTTTTCCCACTGGCTCCATTGTTAGTTCAATAATAAAATTATATATATATCTCGCCTTCATGATACGGTGATGCTCACTACGGAGGGTATATATATTAGATATTTTATTTGATGAACTTCTTTAAAGATAAAATTGAAATATTTTTCAATCAATTGTCCACCCCAACGGCAACTATTGGTATAAAAAATACATAGATTGAAATAATGGTTATACACTCAACAAAAATTTGTTATTAACCTTCCCAACGAAACTCTGTTAACAAATTTAGGCCCAAAGGGATAACGATAATTATTTATCATATTTATACATAAAAGTAAATAATTCAATGGATAATTGGGTCTAGTAAGTGTAGACATGACTTCCCCAACAGATAGCTTGTCAAAGCGGTACTAGATTATCGTTACAATAAATTAAAATGCATTTATGGTTTTTGCATTTTTGTCATTTATTGTGAATTTTGTTTCAAAATATTTATGCATGTGTATTTTGTTTTTTCAGAAAATGTCTTCTATCAACCCATTATTAATTATCCTTGTTAAAAATGAACTTAGTGGCGAAAATTATTTAGAATGGAAACGCAATCTATTTAATATTCTCACTGCTAAAGGCTGCAAATATGTGTTGACCCAGCCATGCCCTCTAGAACCAACGTTATACGAGTATAGAAATAAGAGGGAGCCTTATGAGAAATGGTGCGAAGCTAACAAAATGACTAAGCGCTATATATTGGCTTCGATTTCTGTGGAACTGCATAAGAAATATCGGAGCATGGAAACAACCACTAAAATAATGGCTAGTCTTCATCAGATGTTTGGGCAAAATACCCATTTTGCCAGAGAAGCAGCATTAAAACGTATTACAGATACTAAGATGGAAGAGGGCACAAGAGTTCGTGATCATGTCCTCAAAATGATGGACTATTTGAATGGGGTAGAGATTCATGGTGTTCAAATCAATGATAAATCGAAGATTAACATGGTGATTGAATCTTTACCTAATACATTCAAAGAGTTTAAGGTCAGCTATATTTTAAACAATAAAGATATGACCTTAATTGAATTAATGTACGAACTACATGCTATATAAGAATTTTAACATAGCAAAAAACTTCCTGAAAAAGGATTCTCTTCAAGGCTTAAGTCGAAAGACAAGAATGACCAAGCAAGAGTTGGGATCGGCAAACTGTCCACTAAAAGACGTGGCAAGCCAAAAGGCAAGTGTTACAAATGTGGACAGAAGGGTCACTGGAAGAAAGATTGTTGTAAGATTATTAAAATCATGTATAGGAAATCTTTAAACTTCCTAATTAGTTTAGATTTCTATTGATTTATACAATAATAAATTCTGAGATAACTAATCTTATTTGTAATTCATTTATTTGGTTTTCAGGAAACCAAGAAATTAAGTGACGAAAGCTTCAAACAACAGTTGAAGACATGCTAGTTTATATCAATTGAAAGGCTAGATCAATTTTACAAGACTTAAAGTTTTGATATTTGTCTTTATTTTTCCAAATATTAGAGGAATTTAATTTCGGTGACTTGTTTTAATAAACATGAGTACACTGTTATTTTTTGATCCTCTGTTTATTAATTATTTTGGTTATTTATAAAGACAATTTATATCATATAAGTCCATTGATCTATTCAAAGCAAGATATAATGATAAAGAGTATATGCATTTATCTAAGAAAAGAAATGTTTCTTCAAACCAAAATCACCTATGATATTTATGCTTAAGTCATATAAACTATAATAAGATTTTAAGAAAATGATTAATGATAGACTTGTTGGCCTATTAAGATTGATCATTGTAACTCTATAAATTTTATTTAGAAAAGTAATATGACGAGAATGCTCGTTTAGAGCTAAAAGCATAACATTGTATTGGATGATTTAGCGCATACAAATATATACGAGCTAATCAGTTTACATGTTATAAGAGGTTGTGAGTATTCTATCAATCTTGTTGATGAATATTCATTTCATTTATGTTTGTCTAAATGCGTCATGATTCCATTGCTTTTGAAATTCAAAAGAGTACGTGGATAAGACAGAAGCAATTAGACATGAACATAAAAGAACTTCGATATGATCGAAACAAAGAATATCTCTATGGAGAATTCAAGCTCAATTTGGTTGCCAAATGGGATAAACTCCCTCATATAATGAACACTATGATACAATAGTGTAATTAAATGGAGAAACAAGATTCTTTTGGATAAGACAATATATATATACTAAGTGGTTTATCATTTACCTTTTTAATTCCATATACTAGTATTTAAGACTGCAAAGTTTATTGAACTTAGTTTCATCTATCTCGGTGTCTACTACTCCAAGAAATTATGAAAAGTCACAAACATGGTTTGAGACACATTCATATTTGGAGTTTACTAGTATTTCTTCTAGAATCAGAGGTAGAGAAGATGGATTCGTGTTCAAAAGCTTGCATGTTTTAGGTATCTTAAAGGAATAAGGGAAAGTCTGAATTATAGTCCTCAAGATAGAAATGTATAGACATATTCTTTACTTTCTTTGAGGAAGACTCTATAATGACTTATAACCTAAGAGTAAGGTAAAACTAGAGAAATAAAATAGATCAAGTTGATGCTCAGCTTTCAACACCTGTTATAGAACAGGAAGAAAAGCAACAACCAGCTGATCAACACATGATTATCCTTGAACAACTATCACTTTTAGAACTTCGTTATAGTGGGAGGGTAACTAGGTTGCCTGCGAGATACATGTTATTGAGAGAAACCTATACGACAATCTCAGTTGAACATGTATAAAATCTCACTGGTTACAACGAACCTCTAATAGACAGAGATGTTGAATTTTGTAAAAAGGTCATGAATCAAGAAATGGAATCTATGTATTCCAATAAAGTCTGGGAGATTGTAGAGGCACCAAATGGGGTAAAACCTATAAAGTGCAAGTGAATCTACAAGAGAGAAAGAAGAGTAGATGGAAGGATGGAAACATTTAAAGCAAGATTAATAGCCAAAGGGTTTACTCAGAAAGAGGGAATCGATTATGACGAAACATTTTCTGCGGTTGCTATGCTTAAATCCATCAGGATTTTGCTCTCCATTACTGTAGTGCTAAATTATGAAAATTTGGCAAATGGATGTCAAGATAGCTTTTCTTTAACGGGCATCTTGAAGAAAACATCTACATGCAGCAACCAGATGGATTTGTACAAAAAGGCCAAAAACACATGGTATGTAAGTTGCAGAGATCCATTTATGGATTGAAGCAAGCATCCCGGTCATGGAACATCAGATTTGATCAAGCAATTAAATCGTTTGGATTCATTCAGAACATTAATGAACTATGTGTGTACAAGAAAATTCAAGAAAAATCTGTAGCTTTTCTAATTCTTTTTGTAGACGACATTCTCCTAATTGGAAATGATATAGGAGTATTGACTACAATAAAAAGTTGGTTAGCAAAACAATTTGATACGAAAGACCTAGGAGAGGCAAGTTATATTCTTGGTATCAAGTTACTACGAGACCGGAAGAATAAAACTTTAGCCTTATCTCAAGCGGTCTACATCGATAAGATATTGGCTAGATTTAGCATGAAAAATTCTAAGACTGGTTTATTACCATTCAGACATGGAATTACATTTTCTAAGGATTAATCATCTAAAGAGATAGAGAGAATGAGACGAGTTCCTTATGCAAAAGCTGTGGGAAGTCTCATGTATGCCATGCTTTGCACTAGGCTAGACATCTGTTTTGCGGTAGGGATGGTTAGTAGATATCAATCTAATCCTAGACCTGAATACTGGACTGCGGTCAAGCATATAATGAAGTATATGAAAAGAATTTAAAATTATATGCTTGTGTATTCTGGTGATGAACTCATTCCAGTGGGTTATACTGATTCTGACTTTATGTCAGATAGGGATTTCAGAAAATCAACTTCCGGCTATGTGTTTACATTGGGAAGTGGAGCTATTAGTTGGAAGAGTGTGAAATAATCTTGTATCGCAGACTCCACAACTGAAGCTGAATATGTGGCTACATCTGAAGCTGCAAAAGAAGTTGTATGGCTCCGCAAGTTCCTACAAGATCTTAAGGTGGTACCTGCTGTAACTGCACCCCTTAAATTATTTTCCGATAATAGTGGTGCGGTAGCTCAATCTAAGGAACCAAGGAACCACAAGAAACAAAACCATATAGAGAGGAAGTATCATCTTATAAGGGAATAGTGTAGAAAAGTTATATGACAGTGCCCCAAATGACATTAGATGCTAAATGACAGATCTTATTACAATGGCCATTAGTGGGAAACCTTTATAACATACACTTAGACCCCTAGAGCATGTGCAATATACCAAATATGCTTTGAGAGCTAGTGGGAGATTGTTGGGAAAATATGTTCTTTAAAAGCATATGTGTTTTTTTAATTATAATAAATAAATTTTCTGATTAATAAAATAAATGAGGTATTTTATTCAAATATCTTAATTGTATTAATATTTTTATTAAAGTCCATTTAATCATATTATATGTATTTATGTGATCGCAATGTGAATTCACAGAAGACATAAATACAAGTTATCTTATGATTAAATAAATTTAGTTCGCAGTTGATAAATAAAGTTGGACACTTTATTTAGGTATAGACTGTAATAAATTCATTGAATGATTTGTCTTAATCATGTATGTATTTATTGATGTAGTACGACTACATTGAACATGATCACATATGAGATTTAATTAACTTTATAATAACTGTCAGACTTATTAAATCTCATAGGCATTGATTTTACTGTAATCTTAATCTTGAGTTAATTATGATTTCATGATTGTAATTGTTATTCCATTTGAGTTACCAATGGGCACGACACATACTTGTGGTCAAAATTACCTGGTATCTTGGTGGGAGCAATTATGAGTATTGGAGTTATTGATTAACAATATAGAATTTGTACAATATATCTCTTGATGGGTTTTCGGCACTTGATCATAGAATTCTCTGGCCAGAGTGTGTCAACATATTCAATATGTTGAAAATGATCATTAGAGAAAATCAGTAAGTATCAAGGAACAAGATGTAATTAAATTAATTGGACATTTGAGATATCGATTTAATTAATGATGTGGTACAAAAGATTGTGCAGTAAAGAAATCAATGTGGTTTGGGACGAATTATTATTCGAGCATACAATTATGGAGGTCAATTCCAATCTTTTAGTGGACTAGATTTGGAATTAAATAATTAGGCTAGTTTAATTACAGGTCTAATTGTTGTAGCCACTATTGTATGTTCCCAAATGATCCCCGGGTTAGCTCATTGAATTGACTGCACCACTATTGGATTAATAAGCAAGATAACTAGTTATTTGGGTCAAAAGTCTAATTATATCATTTAGTGGGAGGCTCCATTTAATTAGCTTATGTGTAAGGGGCCTTATGTTATTTTACATGGTGGGTCCCCTATAGAAAAAACAAGTAACGTGAGTTTGATCTTTTGATTATTTAGAGCCTAGGGTTTTCACTAAATGAAGATATAAAAGACTTATTTTCTCTAAAGAAAAAGATATACAGCAGCCACTTTATACAGATCAAAGAAAAATATTTTTCTCTCTATTGTTGAGAGAAAACTCGTGCTAGTTGCTTTGGTAGTGATAAAGGCGCCCACACGTCAAGTGCAGATCGAACCTGAGTCATAACTTGGAAGATCATTGGTGACAATTCGTGATCTAATAGGCGTGGTGGTGACAGATCGTCATCTAACAGGAGTGGTGGTGGCGGATCGTGATCTAACAGGAGTGGTGGTGACGGATCGTCATCTAACAGGAGTGGTGGTGGCAGATCGTCATCTAACAGGAGTGGTGGTGGCAGATCGTCATCTAACAGGAGTGGTGGTGACGGATCGTCATCTAACAGGAGTGGTGGTGGCGGATCGTGATCTAACAGGAGTGGTGGTGGCGAATCGTGATCTAGAATCCTAAATCACTTTAGCAGAAAAAGCCAACTCGAATTTTCAAGGTACGATTTCTAGAATACAAATTCTTATATATTATATGATAACAATCTTAAAAGGTTTTATAAAAATTTAAAAACCTGATTTTTCCCCATAAAAAAATCTATTATATCTTTATTAATTTTATCAAAATTATTGTTTAAAAATTATATTTACTACATAATATTAATTTTTAGTTCATATTTATAGTTTTTTTTTACAGCAATTGTACTTGAAAAGTTACACCACCTTAATCCCAAATAAAACCTTAATTTCATTTATAATTTATGCCAGTAGATTTTTGCATGGTTAGGCAGATTAGAAGAAAAAATTATCTAAGAGAGGATTGGGATCTTTTCATTTAGCATAAAAAATTATGTTCTGAAAATGACCTTAATTTCATTTATAATTTATGCCAGTAGATTTTGCATGGTTAGGCAGATTAGAAGAAAAAATTATCTAAGAGAGGATTGGGATCTTTTCATTTAGCATAAAAAAATTATGTTCTGAAAATGCACCAACAATCACCATTCAATTTAAGTAGAAAGGGGGGAGGAGAGAGAGAAGAAAATAAAATAGAATAAAAAATAATAAGTGTTTTTTTAATAAAAATAATTTTAAAAAATAATAAGATAAATTAAAAATTATGGGCTCATGAGATAATATAAAGGGTAAAAAACCATTGTTCCATTTGCTTAATTTTAAAAAATTGCCTTTTAATCAGCAATCTCTTAAAAATACCAAAACGACGCTTAATTAAATCACATGCATCGTTGCATACTTGTTTCCGTCGGTACCCACCAATAGCTCCGACTCTGAAGTTCTACCAATCAAGCCATGTATCGTTAGATCTATTAAAGATTAGCAAAAGTCAGCAAAATAGGTGGGCTCGACATCAAATATATATAGACACATACATGAGTAAAAAAAATAAAAAGTGAAGTTTAAGCCCTGATTTGTTATTGAAGTCCTGTAATCATTGTTAAAAAAATTGTAATTATTAAATAAAAGTTAATATTATATAATAAATATAATTTTTAAATAATTTTTGATAAAATTAATAAAGGCATAATAGAATTTTTCATCATATAAATATAAAATTAAATTAATTTAATTTTTAAATTATAACAGTTAGTATTTATCAAACACTTTGGTACTGTCTAACCTACAATTATCCAATCTATATATATATATATATATATATATATATATAAAGCTGAGACTTGAGGAGGCGATGTGACATCACTATTTTTCATCTTTGTATATTCTCTTATCTAATAATAAATAAATTTTCTTTTAATTTGACTTTTCATTTTTTCATAATTAATTTGATTGTTATTACACAATAACAATTATGTAAAAATTTTAATGAGCCATATTCTTTGTAATGAACATTTAAGGGGGAGTGTTATGAATTTATTAAAATAAATGTAGATATTCATAACATATATCTCTTAATCTTCCTACTATCTCTCATTAGTAACCTTTACATTTCTTATAACTCTCACTATCTCACAAGAAATTATGATCCATGATTTTTAATTAATTTCATGGAGTGATTATGTAACTGTAAAAGGAGAGCTTATCTTTTTGTTTTGTACACCACAATTGGAATAAATAAAATCACTCTATAATATATTCTCTCATTTTATTCTTTATCTTGCATTGCTTCTTTATTTGTATTGCTGGCTAATAGCTTTTTTTTTTTTTTTTATAAGGCTACCTCATTTTAAAAAAAATCAATTCATATTTTTTATCAGTTTCATTAAGTGTAAAATAAAAAAAAATATTACTAATTTTTTTTTCAAAACCGCGTGAAACACGATTTTATTTTTAGTTTCAATATCAAAGAGAGTCTTATTTTTATCTCAAAGAGTCTTATTTTTATCTGAAAGTCTTAAAACCTCAGTAATTTTAATAAAATAGCCACCATCTAAAATCCGCGTATGCTTATTGGTCGTACATTGCCAGATTGCTGGAGTAGACTCTCCTGTAATTTTCAACTTCATTTTTCCAAAAGCCTCCCGGAAAATGTCCTTGTATTTTATCTTAACGGCTGTTTCTCACGATCGATCTTCTCCAAAATAAAATAAAAATAAAACAACTCTTAATGAAGCACATAATCAATTAATGCTAGTATTGGCGAAGCAGCGGATTCGATACTGGGGGCTAAGTTTTACAATAACAAAATAATAAAATTTTCAAAAAAAAAAAAGTACGAAAATCTAAATTCCATTGAATATTTAAATTCCATAATCGTAGATACAGTTTGTAGAGGGGTTTGGTCATGGTGACAAATAATTTAACATTAATTTCTGATTATTGGTATTAGAACTCTGATTTCCAAGTTCTATTGTAAAATCTGGCAACCCAAGGAGCAAGTTCAGTGATGTCAGGTGATCTTGGATTAGTAGCATAGTAATCTGACCAGTAACAATGTGATAGTTTATCAGCAAATTTCCCATCAGAATAGACACAATATGGAAGCTGATTTTCACCTCCATTCATTCTTCTTTTCCGCTCTCTAGGGTAAGCCAATGGTGCCTGTACATACCTGCATTTTACAGACAATCAAACCATGAGAACAATAAGACCCTGGGCGCAGCTCGCTTGCAGTCACTTGATCTCACATGACTGGCCGTGAATCCGGCCGCTTTATGCCTACGGTTACCAGATTACCAATGCTGTCTAAAGTACTCACTAAGAAGATTATGGTTTGTTCTATCAATTTCATCAGAAGTACACATCTAAACTATCTCAGCCCAATCTCACCCACAGCATAAGACACGATCATCTCATTTGCAAGTAAATGAATGGGAAGTTCTTCCTTGCTACAGCTTCTCACTATGTTCCTAGTCTTTCAAGTGGTTTAAATGACTAGCGCGTGAATCTGTAACAGGCGTGCAGGTTAGCATAGTGTGTTGGAGTTTATGGTTTTTGGTCTTTTATCTTAGCTTTTATTAAAATGAGAGCTCATAGAGTCCTCTTGGGAGAGAGCCTCATTTTAATAAAGTAAGGACCAATTAACAATTAATGTTAGATAGCCGTTTTGTTGCATCAAATCAAAGTGGTAATTTTTTCCCCAGTTGCATTTCCACTCAAGGCTTCCACAACAATAATGTGAAGAAAAGAAAAATGATTTCCACTCAGGGCTTCCACAACAAGTTTTTTAAACGCAAGCAAGACAGAAAAAGAAGGTTCACAAAATTCTTTACTCATCAACTATACTTTCTGAATCCACTATGCCAGTCAATAAAGAGATTATATTCTGAGCGACTAAAGAGATTATATTCTGAGCGAAGTGAGTGAAATATTCAAGATATAAGTACAATAAATTCCTCTTTTACTTCTAAATTATTAGAAGCAGACTTCTCCACAAATGCATGTTAAAAAGGTATCGTAGTTCCGAATAAATTACTGCATTATTCTCTACCTCTAATACCTGAGAATCCATTAAAGAGGTAACATGTTCTGACACCATTACTAACTAATAAAAAGAGTATTGCAATGAAAATCATTGAAAAACATTTGAAACCAAGTTCATAGAAAATACCTGATTCCATCAAGCACTGCATCCCAGGAGAAATGGGTATGACCAAACACATGGCATGCGGATGTACTTCCCATGGCCCCGTGTATAGACCTTATACGCAGCTCAAGAAAATCAGAGCCAATAATCTTTGGAAGATTTGGATAAAATAGCATTCTCTTCTCTGGACATAGGTCTTGCCTGGATGATATGACAAATGCAACAATAAATCAGTGCCCAGATGCTCTTAAAACAGAATACATCTGAATAAAATGGCATATTGAACAAAACTTGAGTTTTATTGGAAAGGTATAGAAAATATTAAAGATCAAATAATTGATTTGACAATGGTTTTAAGTGTTTACTCTTAAGCTTAAGACCATTGTAAACTGCATATTGCATCAGGTGACATGTATTCACCAGAAACTTTATAAAAGAGCATTGACAGATTTCTAACAATTGCAGTGACTCTATGCTACTAGAAGCTTCAAAAATTCTTTTTGGCTTGACCAATACTAAGTTCTTGGGAATTCAGTTTGCCTTGAGTACATTAAACATTTTATTAACAATGATTGAAAAGGAAAAAGAAAATTCAGAAACAAAGTATAATTTAACATAGAGATGACGGATTCACCCAAACTATGGAGAGATCTCAAGGAAGGAGTGCCGGCCTAAAAATCACGAGCTCAAATCCTTCAAAAACTCCAACTATTCCTTCTCTCCAAATATTGCACAAAATGACTGTACTAAGTTCCAACACATTAAATGGTTAACGGCTAAAAATAACACTTATGAACAAACAATAAATAGTCATCAGTATGCTAAACTGCCATAATCTAAGTCTCATAAGTTGATGCAAGCTAGGATAAAGAATAGAGAAGGCACAAAGCATAATCCTAGTCTACCAAATCCTAAAACTTTATAGCGGGACTTTCTAAAAACATATGGGAAGAAATCCTAGTCCAAAGAAAATTGCAAAAAACTTAAGCTCAATCAAATACAAGGAACCACTTATTTACAATGTGTTCTGCTCAAAATTCTGCAGTCTAATCCTTCAAGTGGGAAGTTTGTTCATCTCTCTAGGCCCCTAACGTACATATAGGGTGATGAATCGATCTGCCCTTTAAGTATTTGCAAAACTAATGTTAGGGTCACATAAAATATAGCCAGTTACAAGGACAAATCCTTCATTACCTGCACCCGTAAATCCAACAAACCATTGTAATTGCAGTTAATGCTGACACCATTTCCACACCAATAGTGTCAAGAATGTTCAGCCAACTCGCACAAGTACTTTTTCATTTTGGTTACAAAGAATACAACTATAACAGCCTCATCAAAAAGGGGGGGGGGGGGGGAGGAAAAATGGAAAAAAAAACAACAAAGAAGAAAGAGAGATAAATATGACACTGCTTTTGGTAATGTCCACACCAGTTAATGAACAATTAAGACTTGAACAATATGGATTGTGGTTTATCTTAAAAATGACATTTTGAATATACCAGCATGCCTCTTGTTGAACATAAATAACACTAAACATGTTTGCATTTCAACTAGCATTTGACTGACCTGGGCACAAAGTGAGAGAACGTTTAAAGGTTATACCAGCATGCCTCTTGTTGAACATAAATAACACTAAACATGTTTGCATTTCAACTAGCATTTGACTGACCTGGGCACAAAGTGAGAGAACGTGATTATTTGGTTGCATGTCCTCTGGATCTCATTGATACTTCCTGATTATTTTCATTCATTGCATCAAAGTATAAAGAAAGGGAGGTGTCTCGCTTGAAAGATCACCGGGCCACTTGCAGGCGTGAAAGTCCCTACATGCCTAAGTATTGAAAATTTGAAAAATGATTCCCCATGAATTAATGTGCAGCCGTCACCATGATTGGTAAATTGAATCACAAAAAAAAAAAAAAGGATTGGAGGAAAAGGAAAACACAGTGAAAGTAAACAGCCTTCTACAAGACAGGAGTTTGAGAAAACTATTTGAAATTTAGGTAAACATAAAGACGGCAAAAGCCTTGATAAAAATTAATCACCAGATAGGACGAGCCAAAGTAACAGCACAAGAAGACCAAATTTTACACCACAAAAGCATATTACAATTTTTGGCATGAGCTAACATAATTGTCCACAAAGATACATAGCTCCTATATTTAACTAATGGATATTACAATTTTTTTGATAAAAATGTAGCACTATTTAGTAACACTTGTTTGTTACAGTCATCACGCAGTATGTAACTACTGAAAAAAAGGCAATCATTTTTTAGTAAACTAAAAATAATAAAAAATCTGTTGCCAAATGCATCATCAAAAGTAACCTCAATACAAAAGAGAAATTGTAGATGATATGCACCTCATGAGAATAAAAGAAAAATTATGTTCAAAGAAACCTTAACAAACAACAGTCCCAAGGTCTCTGAAACCTTACAAGGAGAAAAGAAAGTGAATCACCATCTCCAATGGCGAATGCGGATGCCACTTATATCCTTTCTCTATATCAAAGCTCTGCAAAAGAAGGAAGACACAGAGTACATGGATGCACAATTAACGATTTTAAACATTAGAGAAACAACAGGAAAGAAAAAGGCATTGCTTTGACAAAGTCATCAATAAACAGGAAGCACGAGATCTGAAACACAAATTCATTAACTAATTACCTCATTGTACCAAGAGAAAAGAGGAATGATTCCCATGCCATCTATGACCACTGGATGGACTCTCAACTCCTTAGTCCTCTACATCGCATCAAGCAATTATAAGCTTTTCAAGAGAATCAAGCTGAAACAACAAAAGTGCAATATAAATTCAGACTACATTCTATGAGCAGAAACTTAAACAAGAAGGCAACCAAATACTATGTAATGTAAGATTGCAAGCGTTGGATAAAATTTTTACTGGCACTGTAAAAGATATGGCAACTAAAGTAAGACAAAGATGCATAAGATGGGTTAAAATAATGAACAACACCGCCCTTTTGATCATGGAGAAGCATCATCTAGACTAAAATTACATTTACTGTGCTTGTATTGTATCAGTTGAGATACTTAATCTGAATTCAGCCAGAGCAGCCTGTTATGGCTCTTCTTAGATTGAAAAAATTCATGACATCATTTAACTGTACTGAAAAATAAAACACCAAACAAAAGGTAGACTCAAGAACACTTGATTTCCTCAAAATGTAACAAGAAACAAATGATGCACCATGCATTGCTCTTTACCTAGGTGAGTTTGTCAATTTAAATCCACTGGATTATATCAAAACCCAGTTAAACTAACATTGACCATTAAGTGGATAAGAATCAATCTAACTTCAAGAAGATTAAATTGATCGGTTAAGGGATAAGAATCAATCTAATCCAAAAATGTACTAAATTCATGTTTTTTACTCAAATTATATTTTCGTTTTCAAATTAGATGAATTTGCACATACATTTGCCTAACCAGTAACAAATTACTTGTCTAACTTATCAATCCAATCTAAATTCCCAATCCATTTGTATTAAAATGGTTCAACATGAATCATAAGGTATGATAATAATTACGAATCCTAAGTTTTGATAACTCCATAAAGTTAATAAATTTCACATACAATTCAACAGCATAAACAATAAAAAAAACACAACTAAAACATAATGCAAGAAAATGAATCAAAAAATTTTCTTACAGAATCATCTTCCTGCCCACGGCACCAAAGATCATGGTTTCCGGGCACGAATAAGACACGTTGAAAGCGATCTTTCAAAAGGGACATAGTAAAAACGAAATCGTCATACTTCTCGGCAACATCACCAGCAACAAGAAGAACGTCTTTCTTGTGTCTTGTAGCGGACAAGCATTTGACCCATGTCATGTTCTCGGAGTAATCAGTGTGTAAATCGGAAAGCACAAAGACCCTTAAC
>VKKW01000498.1:0-65130 GCA_018350135.1 Citrus trifoliata | reverse complement strand
CCTGCCTAGTGATTTTGTGTGCCCATAATATTGAACTTGAGATGAGCCCACTGCACGCCTGTACTGCTATAAAAACGCTCATATAATTGCTTCTGTGGACTTTGGACCGCCAAGATAAACAACCCAGTGCCATTTAAATGCCACGCTAACTGCCATTTATTGCATATAATATAAGTGCCACGCTAACTTGACTAATTTTACAAATTTGGTGATGATGCATTTAAGATTATGGTTTAAAAGAATAATTCAAAGACAGCAGTTTCATTTGCCAGATTAACAATTCTTTTATTTGTATTAAACATAAAAAAAGAAAGAAAAAGAAATGCAAAGAAGTAAGGGAGATAGAGGAATACGGGAACTGAGGTCTACCACACAAACATCTTGAAGCATTTCGGGATCACTTTACTTGAGCTCAGTTTCTCCACGTATCATATCCTTTTCAGCAAGCGGCTGCCCTTTCAAGTAGTGTTTTGCTCTCTTTCTTCATTAGCTCACCAGAAAGGTTCAGCTCATTTACATTTTTCTCAGCTCTAACAAACATTGCATGTGTATATATTCGAACAATTACTGAATCACACAAAATTTTGAACCTGAGAGTTTACCTCAGTTGAAATGAACATGTTAAAAAAGAATTTTATGCAACTGTTACTTCTATTAGTAGGTTGATAGGGTAAAAATAGCATCTATAAATAAAAGAGGTACATGCCTCCTCACTTCGAAGTCGACCAAAGGTATGACGAAACAAAAACCTTCTAGGCCCTGCAGTGAAATCCTCGAGGAATCAAATCTTATAGGATTTTGGAATGGCACATACCGATACATTTAATGCAGCCAAGAAGTATAAAATGCAAGAAAAACGTGTGCAAAGATTGGCCAGGGCCGAACACGTCCAAGGGATTCCATATTCAAAAATACGCTAGAGAGGCTTATTTAAATGGTTGAAACCTAAGAGTGGATATATCTCACTACCAGCACTAGTGACAGGAAAGTTGAACATATTCATCTTTGGACTTCAACACGGACAACATAAACAAATAAGGAAACGTCATACAATATGTTGAAATTATCAAATTAAACTGAAGTCAAGCGTAATAACCTGCGCCCATTGATGACCAACATTAAGCATGCTTACATTCTGTTAGACTAATCAGCAGCAGTAGTGTTCAAGATCACAGCAAAAGTGACAAACAAAAAGTGTCAAAGCACTAGCACCAGCAGCCATGGTTACAAAGTTCAATTATGATCTTGTATTGCTGCAGGCAAATAGAAAGAAGAATAAAAGAAAGTGCGAAAATTAAAAAATTATCAGCTTTATCCACTCTCACTCAATCCCCTCATCCTTGCCATTTTCTTTGTTCTCTCAACAGTACCACTGCCAATGATGACAAGACCGTCGACGACGACACGTCATCGCCAAGTATTTATTTCATGATTTTCTCTCTACGCAGTCATACATAGTTTCCATGTACTATGAAAGAAAGACACGTAAAACATTAGATTATTCATTTTCTACTTGTGCTAATTGACATCAGTGATCTCAGGCTTTGTCTTCCAAAACAAAATCAAAAGCAGAAGTATCTCATCACAAAGAGTAAGTACAAGCAAAAGTAAGAATTTTATTCATAAATGCTTAAGCCTTTTCCGTTAATATGTATAAAAAAACAGAGGTACTTCGTTCTCAAAACAACGAGTCAATCAAAGCTAACAAACATTTTCCCCCTAGTGAACCAGTTGCTTATCTCCTCCAATAACATTTTTGTTCATCCATTCGAAAGAGTAGATAAGCAAGATCATAAAAGAAACACAAAACCCACAAAAACAGAAATCTTATACACATTAATATAGAACAATGACATATCTACCAAAAATAATGAGGAAAGTGTAAACAAAGGAAGAAGAAATGCAGGGAATTACCCCAAAGAGAAGGGGCAAGATTGAGAGGGAAAAATTGAGTTGGATTGAGAGCAGGCTCTGATAAACTTGCATGGAACTTGGTTGTATTGCTATAGAGTGTTACAATATATACACGTTACAGCTAGCGTAAATAATGAAAGAGATAATAAGTAATACACTTCTTAACATAATGAACTACTGCACTTCTAAACATAATGAAATACTACCAACTAAGAACGTGAAGATCACGTTAAGCTATTACGCCCCCCGCAAGAGAGGTGTACCGTCGAGAACACCGAGCTTGGACCGTGCACGCTCAAGGGGAAGCCGGGGAAGCAGCTTGGTTAAGATATTAGCGAGCTGATGCTCAGAAGGAACATGAGGAACAGACAGCAAACCTTGCGCAATCTTATCACAAACAAAATAAAAGTCAATTTCCACATGCTTCATACGAGAGAGATATCTAGGATTTGTGCAAACATGAGTGGCACCAAGATTGTCACAGAGCAGCTTGGGCATAGGAGTCCGAATACCAAGTTCTGAGAATCAGTGTCGAAGCCAACAAAGCTCAGAAACGGTAGCAGCAATGGCACGAAACTCGGCTTCAGTAGAGGAACGTGCCACAAACTTTTGCTTCTTCGAGGACCAGGAAATGAGATTGCCACCAAGGAAGATAGCGTAAGCACATGTAGAGCTGCGATCATCAAGATTGCCCCCCAATCAGAATCACTATAAGCAGCAAGTGTAGAGGATGAAGACTGACGAAGAAAAAGGCCATGAAAAATTGTAGCTTTCAAGTAACGGAGAATGCGCTTGGCAGCCTGCCAATGCAACTGAGAGGGACTTTGCATGAACTGAGATAGTTTGTTGACCGCAAAGCAAATGTCAGGACGGGTGAGAGTGAGATATTGCAAGGCACCAAAAATTTGACGATAAGATGTACCATCAGCAGAGACAGAACCATCGGTTTGTTGAAGACCAACGGTGGCAGACAGAGGAGTGGCAATAGGTTTAGCATCAGTCATGCCAAACTGTTCCAAGAGAGAACGAACATAGTGATGCTGAGAGAGAAACACACCAGACGAAGTGCGAAGCAACTCAGCCCGAGAAAATGATGCAGAGAGCCAAGGTCCTTGAGAGCAAAAGTGGAAGCAAGACTATGAATGAAGTGCTGAATAACCCAGCCAGGAGAACCAGTAATAATTAAGTCATCCACATAGACAAGAAAATAAATACGATGACCATCACGGTGATAAAGAAAAAGAGAAGCATCAGTCTTGCTTTGGCGGAATCCATAGGACAGAAAAAATTTGTACAGAGTAGTAAACCATGCACGAGGTGCCTGCTTAAGGCCATACAGAGACTTGCATAACCTACAGACAAAAGAAGGCCGGTTAGAATCAATAAAACCAGGCGGCTGCTTCATGTAAACCTCATCGTCAAAAGAACCATTGAGGAAGGCGTTATTGATATCCAACTGATGAATCGGCCAACCAAATTGCAAGGCTAAGCAAAGAATAACACGAACAGTAGAGGTCTTGACAACAGGGCTGAAAGTATCGTGGTAGTCGAGACCAGGACGCTGAGTAAAGCCCTTAGCAACCAGCCGCCCTTTATACCTGTCAACAGAACCATCGAGGTGGCGTTTGACACGAAACACCCACTTACAACCAACCAAATTTTGAGAAGGTACAGGAGGAACAAGATCCCAAGTATGATTAGAAATAAGAGCATTATATTCAATACGCATGGCCTGAAGCCATTGCGGGTCGGTAAGGGCAGCCTTAATACTAGCTGGTTCAATAGTAGAGGGCAGCGGATGTGTGGAAATAATAGGAGCGAGGGTAGTGTGGTCAAGTCGTTTAGTTTATAAATGTTATTGCGTGACCGGGTTATCATTGGATGGGTTCGAGTCAGCAGTGGAGGTGGAGGTGTTGGTGGTGACGGTGATGGGGCTGTTGGTGACGACGGAAAGTAGATGGGGCCGGTGATGAAAGATTGGATATGGGAGATGAGGGAGTTAGTACTGGTGCATGGACATGGGGAGGTAAAAAGTCATAAGTATGAGGGTTATGAATAATACCCGAAGTAGACGTGGAAGAGGCCGGTGAAGAATCGGAGATAGCAGGAAGCGAATCCGAAGTTGCAAGATGGGAACCACTAGGAAAATAGGAGTGAGTCGACATAACCGGGACCGAAAAATGGATGGAAACCAGGAGGTGAGTGAAACAGAGGAGGGAGAGGCAGTAGATGTGAGGGATTGAAAGGGAAACTGAGACTCAATAAATTGAACATCACGGGAAACATAAATCTTACCAGACTGAACATCTAAACACTTGTATGCACTTTGTTGTAGGCAATAACCGAGAAACACACAAGGCTTGGACTTGAGCTCTAGTTTGTTGTGCGTATATGGGCGTAACCACAGGAAATAGAGACACCCAAATACACGTAGATTGGCATAATTAGGATGGGCATCAAATAAGAGCTGGAAGGGACAGGTCATGGATGTAGTTTTGGATGGTAGACGATTAATTAAGTAGGTGGCGGTTTGAAACGTAAATGTCCAAAAGCTAGGAGGTAGCGAGGCTTGATGAAGTAACGCCAACCCCGTCTCAACAATATGTCGATGATGACGTTCGGCGACTCCATTATGTAGTGGTGTGTAAGGTGGTGTAAGCAGTTGATTAATGCCCGTCTGTTGAAAAAATGAGGTGAGTTTGAGGAACTCACCACTACCGTCGGTGTAAATAATACGAATAGTAGTACAAAAATAATTTTCAACAAGTGTTTTAAAATGAATAAATGTAGAGAAAACATCAGATTTTAGCCGTAACAGAAAAAAACCCGACATACTTAGTAAAATGATCAACGAAAGTCACGTAGTACTTATAATTATCAAAGGAAGTAACAGGGGCAGGATCCCAAACATCAGAATATATCAAATCCAAGGGACGAGTACTACATAAAGAAGATTTGCCAAAAGGGAGCCGATGGCTCTTATTGCATAAACAGGATTCACAAGACTTAAAATCCAAGTGCGAAGACAAATTGAAGGTACGAAAAACAAATTTCAAAATATCCCTAGACGGATGACCTAGACGCTGATGCCAGTGAGCGGCATAAGTTTTTATTGCAGCATTTGAAGTCGGCAAGGCTGGTACAGGGAAAGAAGAAGCTGCCGGCCACTCATAGACACCCTGATTATTCCGGCCTTGCAAGAGGACCGCCCCTGTGCTCAAATCCTTCACCTGAAAATGATCACGAAAAAATTCAATGGAGGCTTTATTAACATTGCAAAATTGAGATACGGAGATTAAATTTCTGTTGATAGTTGGAACATAAAGAATATTTTGCAAATAAAATTTTGAGTTAGAGGTACATAAGGAAGTTGAGCCAGTGTGAGATATACCAAGACCCATGCCATTACCAACAATGACGGAATCAGAACCATGGTAAGGACTATGAGTGCTCAAATTTTGGAGATCTCCTGTAACATGATGTGAGGCGGCTCTGTCGACTAACCAATTGGGGTTGATGTGCCTGTGGTTGCTGTGTGGTTCATAGTCGAACTGTTTTTGTGGGAGGTAAAATTTGGACAATCTCGTGTTGTATGGCCCTTAGTACCACAAAGTTGACAGTAGCCCTGATACCCGGTGGGCTGCTTCTTTTGATATCCTCCATTGTTACGATACTGGCCTTGTGGGTTGCGATTCTGAGACTGGTAATTTCTGTTGTTGCCATTTTGATTTGGATACCCACGGTTAGGACCATTATTAAACCCCGCATTATTGTCTCTTCTCTGGTTCTGATAAGGGCCACGGTTGTTGTCTGCTGTTTGACTGTGGCATTGACAATGATAGCCATGTCTGTGGATTTTTCCTCTCGCTTCAACATATCTTCGTAATCTACAAGCTTTTCATACAGCTCATCAAAAGAAAGTGGTGTCTCACAGATCCGAACACCAGCAATAATTTCTTTGAAATCTTTTCCTACGCCATTAATAATTTGTACCACGAGATCATCATCTGTAACAGGAACATCAATCAAAGTAATTTCATCAGAAATAGAACATAAGTTATTTAAATATTCGACAACAGGTTGTCCATCACGACGAGGTCATGCAAGTCATTCTCTAAGAGAGATAACCCGACTACGGCTACGATTGGAGTATAGCCGTGCAAGCTTATCCCACACTTGCTTGGATGTTGAGGAACTAGCTATGAGTGGGGCAACTCTTTCGGTGCAGGAGGCTAGGATGGAATGAAAGACCAATTGATCTTGGTGTTTCCATAAGGTATAGGTTGTGTTGATAGTAGGCGGACCATTACTGCTGCCAGTTTGATACGGAGAAGGGCACTCAGATGTGACATCAATGTAACCTGTCAGATTGTAGCCAAAAGTTAAAGAGAGGAATTGCGCTCTCCATGTAAAATAATTTTCGGGTGTAATCCGTATAGGCAATTGGGCAGCGGCATTGATTGAAACACAATCATTGGCTTGGTGATTTGATGAGTGGGGACTTTGGCTGGCTGGTGAGGTAGAGGAGATGGTTGAGGGTTCGGTGGCCATGGTGAGAGAAAAGAAAAAGAAAAAAAAAAGAAGGATCGATTTACTCTTGTTAGAGAGAGGGAGAGAGCTCTGTACCATGTTAAACTTGCATGGAACTTGGTTGTATTGTTATAGAGTGTTACAATATATACACGTTATAGCTAGCGTAAACAATGAAAGAGATAATAAGTAATACACTTCTTAACATAATGAACTACTGCACTTCTAAACATAATGAAATACTACCAACTAAGAACGTGAAGATCACGTTAAGCTATTAGGCTCAACCGCAAGGGAGAGGAAGCGAAACCTGTATTGTTGAGCTGAGCCAGTGAGACGATGGAATGCAATGGGATGGATGGTAGAGGGCTGCTTGCGCCCAAAAGCGATGATTCACTGCGGTTCCCTCCAGTCCGTTCCGTTCCCGGGTTGGGTTAGGGGAACATTCGAGCGATTGCCTTCGCGGATCCAAACGCGCTCGTCGATACGCTTTCCGGCTCGCAACGACTCAAATGGGCGAGTCTTCTTCGTTTTCCTTTCTCCTTTGGGTAGTTGAAGAGAGGCAAGATTGAGAGGAAAAAATTGAGTTAGATAGTAAAAGATTGTGTTGGATTGTAAGAGAAAGATAAGAGAGGAGTGGCTGAGAGAAGAGTCGGGGTTGATAAGACAACGCAGTAAGATTAGAGTTTTGTGAATTTGGTGAAGTTAGGGTTTGTTAGATTTGGGGAGTTTAGGAGGGACGAGATAGATTAAAAATTTTGTCTAAATTAAAAATTAAAAAAATAATGTTTGGTTTAGTAGTTAGTTTTCTAAACTAGAAAATTTGAGATTTGGACGTGCTGGTCTTTTGTTCGGAACTTAAACGCTTGAGTTTAGAGGTCCTCGGTTCGAGTTTTATTTGGAACTTAATTAGAATTACTTTATTTTTATTACTGATACCTTAATGTCAAAAATTTCTGATGTCACAGACACTATAGTATCAGTAATTTGTGATATTTTTATGTTAAACACGGAAAATGGTCCATATGTGTGAACATACTGATACTTTTTAAAAAATTGTCACAAATCAAGTGTCAGTAAAAACTATTTTTCTAGTAGTGATTTTTTTTCTTATTTTAAATGTCTGGTTTCATTAAATTTGAATTATATATCATTAAATCTTTCTCGAATTTAGGCACAGTAAGATTTAGTTAAGGATAATTCTCTATTTTGAAAGTGAAATTTCCATTAATAACTTATTTGATATAATATATATGTCTGCCTATATATAGATTGAAGGTGAGTGCTCTGTAGATAATGAATCAAAATGATCGTGAGTCCGATTCGGTCATAATTTACAGAAACATAACGGTAGATAAATTAGTAATTAATTTCATATTTAAAAAGGAATGGAAAAGGGAGAATCAATTCAAATAAAAAGGAACGGAAGAATAAGAATAATTAGCTAACTGGTCAGATCATTTTTTTTCTTATGAGAATAAGAACAATAATCGAACCGGGTAGTTTTTCTTTTATATGAATAAGAATAATAATCTATTCGGCCAGAATTTTGCATTTCTGGAAATATTCTCATGTCGACAATTTTATTTGATATGATTTATTACTAAAAATTAATTGATATTTGCCTGAAGAAGATGATTTATTGCTGAGATTTGATTGACAGTTGCGTAAAGATGAAGCGTAGTTTATCATTAGAGTTTGAAAAGAGATAAACTTAGAAGTTAAGAGATAAGTTTAAACTTCCGTTAATTTGCAATTTTAATCAGTCTAAAAACGTTAGGTTTTCGCATTGTAAATAAATTAAATCTGATCCTTATAATTCTTTAAATGCAGTTGTCCAAATCTCTTACAAAGAGAAGATACAAATTCTATATTAATTAATTGTGCGAACTACGTGGGGATCATTGGATCCCATGGCTCACTGATCATGATCATTAACTAAAAATTGTAGATAAAAAGTAGATAGAAATTGAAAAATGTATATAAAGTTTGTCGTCAATAGTTCATGATTATCCGCAACAACTAGTATGTTCATGATGACAGATTATTGAGATTTAAATTGGCATTTTGTAACAATTTCAGATTTGCGTCCTTATGGAGTTGTAGTTCTCAAACTGTAAGTGGCGTTTGTTTTTTAACTTAATGACTTAAAGTGACTTAACTTAATTAATTAAGTTAATTAGAGGTGTTTGTTTTTATAATTTAATGAAACTTTTTAGATAATTTTGACTTAATAAAATAAGCTAATTTTTTTGGTTTTTTACTTAATTGAGAAATCTGAATTAAGTCAATTACTTGCTAATGTCAAAAATATCCTTACTTTATAATTTATTTTTCATGTCTATCCTAAACTCACCCATAGACATTTACCCCACATAAAAATATTCTTGTTTTTCTTTCTTATATTATATACGATAAAATTTAAAATTTTATGGTATTTTATATATTAAAATTCTAAAATAATTATGTATTCACTTGAATATGGTTTTACTTATAAATGTTAAAATATTGTGGTATTTAATATATTATTTATTTGACATTCAAATTTAATAAGGATACAAATGTAAAAGTATATATTTTTAGCTTTTAAGTTGAAAAAAACAAACAACTTAATACTTATTTTCTGAGATTCAGACGAAAAAACAAACATATTATTCAAATTCAGACATTCAAATCTATTCAGAATTTAGACTAATTCAGGTTTATTTAGATTTCAGAAAAAAAAACAAACGCTACCGTAGTCTATATTAATTAGAAGACTTGGTGATTTACTTATTTTACTAAAATTAGGATTTATGTCTTTTATGTCAGTGAGATTATCTGAGGAATATTAACTCTACTATGATTTGTTATGGTAGTTTAATTCTTCCCTATGAATAGGGATACATCCTACACATGGAAGATAGTTTCACCGTAGCAATAATAACTCTATTTTAAAATAAACTAGATTTAGCTTAACTGCATATTTAGCTATAATTTTCAAATATTTTTTTTTACCAATCGTTTTCCACACCAATGGTGGCTTCACTTACGAGATTTATACTGTTGGATCATAAACTTGATCCAAAATGAATAAATTCAAGCGCAACTCATGAAAGGTTCCATGAGTAGGTATGGTTGATGAGGTTTGAATTATTTGTGTTAGGTGTGGTAGGTTTGGTAGGTGAAGATGAATGATTATTAATTTTTTGTAATTTCTTATTTGAATGGTTGTGATTAATTTGTTTCATATATAAATACCCCATCTCCCCTTTGGTTTATGCATCAAGTGAAGTAACAAAATCTCTAAGTTGTAGAGAGTGAAAAATAAGAGTTGGAATTGGTGAGGAGTGTTGTTAAAGAAATAAAATAGTGGGTTTTTGAGTGTTTAATTTGTTAATTCTCCAACAAAGTAATATCAGATCTAGTGTTCGATGCTATATGTAACCATATAGCATATCAAATCGAAGCTCTCGACAAGAGGTACGTGACGCCGCAAAAATCATCCCAATCGGATATCGAATGCGTCCACACTTGCCTCCAGAAGTTTTCTATTCTGAAATTGAGTCGACTCACCGAGTTGAACCAAGCTGAACCGAACCAAACCAATGTGAACCAAATCGGACCAAGGTGAGCCGATCTGAACTAAATCAAGTCGAACTGAGCCAACATTGAGCCGAACCAGGCCAGACCGAACCAAGCCAACTAAGCCGACGTTGACCGTTGACCGACATTGACCGTTGACTGAAAGTTTACCCGAGTCTCTCCCAAGGTTTTTCGACGTGCCGGATCCATTCGTGCATTCAGAATCTCTAAATTCTCACTCAATTTATGAGTTATGGCAAATGGTGGTATGATGTCATTTCAAGTTCCACAATTAAAGGGAAGTAAGTTTGGCAACTAAAGTATTAAAATGAAGGCTCTATTAGGTGCACATGACGTATGGGATGTCGTGGAGAAAGGTTATTGTGACAGAAAATGAAGCCACTTTAACGGCGGCGCAAAAGGAGAATTTAAAAGACTTGAAGAAGAAAGAGAATAAAGCAAAATATCTTATCTTTCAATCATTAGATGAAGATGCTTTTGAAAAGATTGCTGGTGCAACCTCTTCAAAAGAAGCATGGGAGAAGTTAGAGACCTCTTACAAAGGAGCGGAGCAAGTTAAGAAGATTCATCTCCAAACATTACGAAGAGAATTTGAGTCCTTACACATGAAGGCGTTGGAGTCAATTTTTGACTACTTTACTCGAGTTGTGACCGTTTCCAATTAATTAAAAAGAAATGACGATGAGAGAGGTAAGGATCATTGAAAAGATACTTCGATCAGTAGACTCGAAGTTTGACCATATCATTGTAACATATCATTGTGACAATTGAGGAAACAAAAGTTCTAGAGGATATGACGATCGAGCAACTTCAAGGAAGGTTGCAAGCCTATGAAGAAAAATTAAAAAAGAAGTAAGGAATTGAAGAACAACTTCTTAAGATGGATGTCAATCCAAAAAAACATAGCAGAAAGCTTCGACAACGCGATAAGACATTATATTCGAGGTAGAGGTAGAGGTCGAGGACGAGGTAGAGGTCATAGTCATGGATGAGGTTGGAATTTCAATAACAACTCCAATTATAACAAAGAAGAAAGCTCAACTAGAGGCCGAGGCAGAGGCAATCCAAGATCGAGGTATGACAAATCTCAAGTGCAATGCGATAATTGTCAAAAGTTTGGACATTATGCTTCAGAATGTAGAGCTCCAAGTACTAGAGTTGATGAGAGAGTAAACTATGTCAAAGAGAAAAAATTGTGAAGATGGCACCCTTTTACTAGCACGCAATGACACAAGTGGAGGTCAAGAAAATACATGGTATCTTGACACAGGTGCTAGCAATCATATGAGTGGAAACAGAAGCATATTCATATAACTAAGTGAATCTGTGAATGACAGTGTCGCTTTTGGAGATAATTCAAAAGTACCAGTGAAGGGTAGAGGTAACATTCTTTTTCGTGTAAAAGATGGTAGCCACCAAATAATTTCGAATGTTTATTATGTGCCCAATATGAAAAGCAACGTCCTTAGTTTGGGTCAAGTCTTGGAAAAATACTATGATATTCACCTAAAAGAGATGACAAATGAAATCAAAAAGGTGAAAATGTCGAAGAATAGAATATTTCTTTTAAATATTCATAATAATATTGCAAAATGTCTCAAAGCTTATCACAAAGATCCATTTTGGATTTGGCATCTTCGATATGATCATCTCAACTTTGAAGGACTAGAGCTACTCTCCAAGAAGAACGTGGTGAAAGGCTTACCATACATCAATCACCCTGATAAACTTTGTGAAGGATGTTTACTTGGGAAGCAGTTCAGAAAGAGCTTTACAAATGAGTCAAACTTAAGAGCTTAGAAGCCACTTGAGCTCATTCATACTGATGTGTGCGGTCCATTCAAGCCAAGCTCCCTTGGTAAAAGTAACTACTTCATTCTCTTCATAGATAATTTTTCAAGAAAAACTTGGGTGTATTTTTTAAAGTAGAAATCAGAAGTCTTTGAAGCTTTTAAGAAGTTTAAAGCTGTAGTCGAAAAAGAAAGTGAATACCAGATTGAAGCCATGAGATCTAATCGAGGTGGAGAGTTCACTTCCAAGGAATTCGTAGAGTTTTGTGAAGCAAATGGAATTCAATGCCCTTTGACAGTTCCAAGATCCCCCCCAACAAAATGGTGTTGTAGAAAGAAAGAACAGAACCATCCTCGACATGGCAAGAAGTATGCTCAAGAGTAAAAGGCTACCTAAAGAATTCTGGGTTGAAACTGTTGCATGTGCAGTCTACTTATCCAATCGATCTCCAACAAGAAGTGTGTAGGGCAAGACGCCACAAGAAGTTTGGAGTGAAAGAAAGCCTGACATCACCCATCTAAGAGTTTTCAGAAGCATTGCCCATGTACATGTACCAGACGAAAGTAAAATAAGCTGGATGACAAAAGCGAGAATTTCATTTTCATCGACTATGACAACAACTCCAAATGATACAAGCTTTACAATCCAAACAACAGGAAAATTGTGATCACTCGAGATGTAGTTTTTGATGAAGAAGGAGAATGAGATTTTGGCTCTAGTGTGGATGACTTCAACGTCTTTACCATTGAAGAGGATGATCATACACAGATAAAACAAGTAGACAAACAACAACTTCATCTGTCTCACCAGCATCAACCACATGCAGAGATTTACCGTCATCTTTCTTAAATGAAAGAACTGAATAACATACAAGGAGTCTTCAAGATCTTTATGAGGTAACTGAGAGACATGATAATCTCACTCTCTTTTGCCTCTTTGTTGATTGTGAGCCAGTCAAATTCCAAGAAGCTGTACTAGATGAGAAGTGGAGAATTGTAATGGATGAAGAAATCAAAGCCATTGTGAAGAATGATACTTGGGAGCTTACTACTCTTCTCAAAGGTCACAAGGCGATTGGTGTCAAATGGGTGTACAAAACGAAAAGAAACGCGAAGGGAGAAATTGGAAGGCATAAGGCCAGACTAGTTGCAAAATGCTATAGTTAAAAGGCTGGCATAGACTATGACGAGGTATTTGCTCTTGTAGCTCGACTTAAAACTATTAGACTTATTATTTCTTTGTCTGTTCAGAACAAATGGAAGATTTTTCAAATGGATGTGAAGTCTGCTTTCTTTAATGGATTCCTTGAAGAAGAAGTTTACATCGAATAACCATTAGGTTATGTGGTGAAAGGACATAAAGATAAAATTTTGAGATTAAAGAAAGCTCTTTGTGGGTTAAAGCAAGCTCCAAAGGCATGGAATAGCATAATTGACAAGTATTTTCATGAGAACCGCTTCACCAAATGCCCATATGAACACACTCTCTACGTTAAAGAAAACGATGGAGACATTTTGATTGTGTGCCTGTATATGGATGATCTCATCTTCACTAGAAGTGATCCAAGCTTATTTGAAGAGTTCAAGAGAGTGATGATCAAAGAGTTCGAGATGACTGACGTCGGACTGACAACATATTATCTCGGCATTGAAGTCAAGCAAAAGGAAGAAGGAATATTTATCTCCCAAGAAAGCTATGTAAAGGAGATTCTCAAAAAGTTCAAGATGAATGACTGTAAGCCTATAAGCACGCCAGTGGAATGCGAAGTCAAGTTATCCAAGTTCAGGAAGAGGGCTAGCCAATATGGATAGATGGATAGAGTAGCTTGGTTGCTTAGCAGATCGAGTAGCTTTCCCCAGGAGGGAGGGATAATTTTATGAAAAAGGGATGGATAAAGGGAAAAAGGAGCCTGTCCTTCGTAGTTGGAATATAGGCGATGAAGGTGAAGATATAGATCCAACATTCTTTAAAAGTTTGGTTGGAAGCCTACGTTATTTGACATGCACGAGACCATATATTTTTTATGATGTTGGACTTGTGAGTCGATACATGGAGAATCCAAAGACCACCCATTTTAAAGCTACTACATTAAAGGTACAACTAATTTCGGCTTGTTATACTCATTTTCTAATGACTACAAGCTTGCTAGATATAACGATAGCGATTGGAGTGGAGATGTAGATGATTGAAATAGCACCACAGGATTTGTGTTCTTCATGGGAGATACTGCTTTCACATGGATATCAAAGAAGCAACCAATTGTCACGCTATCCATCTGTGAAGCTGAGTACGTAGCTGCCACATCAAGTGTTTGTCATACAATTTGGCTCAGAAATTTGCTGAAAGAGTTGGGTTTGCCACAAGAAGAGCCAAGCGAGATTTATGTTGATAACAAATCAACAATTGTCCTATTCAAGAATTCTGTTTTTCATGATCGAAGCAAACACATAGATACTCGCTATCATTTCATAAGAGAGTGTATTGCAGGAAAAGAAGTGCAAATCAAGTATGTAAAATCACAAGATCAATCAGTTGATATCTTCACCAAGCCGCTCAAGCAAAAAGACTTCGTAAGATTCAGAAGTTTGCTTGGTGTCACATGATTAAGTTTAAGGGGGGGTGTTGGATCATAAACTTGATCCAAGATGAATAAATTCAAGCTCAATTCATGGAAGGCTCCATGAGTAAGTATGATTGGTGAGGTTTGAATTATTTGTGTTAGGTGTGGTAGGTTTGGTAGGTGAAGATGAATGGTTATTAATTTTTGTAATTTCTTATTTGAATGGTTGTGATTAGTTCGTTTTATGTATAAATACCCCCTCTCCCCTTTGGTTTATGCATCAAGTGGAGTAACAAAATCTCTAAGTTGTAGAGAGTGAAAAATAAGAGTTGTAATTGGTGAGGAGTGTTGTTGAAGAAATAAAATAATGGGCTTTTGAGTGTTTAATTTGTTCATTCTCCAACATATACTTCATTAAGGGCCTGGGTATAGCAATTGAGGGCAGACAAAAGCGTCAAAGTGATTTCTGAAAAATTAATAAACATGTTTCTAACTTCCTCATTTTTCCCCCAAAAAAACAGAAGACTATATCTCATAGCGTGATCAAGTTGTTCAAGATCCTCTTATAATTTAATTTTTCAAAAGATATGAAAAATTTTATGATACTTGTTACTTAAATTTTTCTATGACTAGGATTGAATTTACTTTGCACTTGCCTTGTGGAGAAATAAAACTCATTGTTTTATTGGCTAATCAAAAATCTAAAACCAACAGACAATTAAATAACAAACGTTTGGGGGAAAAAAAAAATTCTCCTCTTTCTCATATTTCTTGTTCACGCAAACAAACTTTGATGATTGATCTGCGAGATCAATATCATTCTAGGGACCAAAATTGAATCGAGAATAAGAAAAAGAAACGATTATTTATGCATGTAAAATAATTTCCAAACTAGCAGCATAAGTTAAATTGCAGATATGTAACCACAAGAATGGATTTAATTCTAGTCCAACATTAAGAACTTTTCAAAAGAATTTAGTTATTTTCTATTGGTTGCTGCTGCATGTGTAGCTTTTAATTCATTTGATGGCATTAAAAAGAAATGGTTTGAATTGCTATTTTTTGGCACTATGAGAAAGTGGAATCGCATCAGAAAAACAAAATTCATGAATCGCACGAGAATTAAATTATCTGAATTTTTTAATATTTTGAATCATTTCCGTCCTGATATTTCTTTCTTGCTCAAATTTGCTTGTCAAAGTTTTAGGCCTTTGAGAGATAAGAAAAAACGTGAGAGAGGGAGAAGATCAGAAGAAGCACCAGTAAGATGATAAGAAATTAAGCTAATCACGCGAGCTAACGGAGGTTAATTTTGGAGTTAAAGCCAAAAAAGTTATGGGATGTGTAATACGGAAAGCTCAATGTAAATTAAATCCTAACTACAAAAAAATTCAAATGACATGTGCCATAATGTCTTACAAAATTCAGAAAAAATTAGATTAAGAGAAGATTCATATCCGAATCAAACACCCTTCGGATTTCAGTCTATGAATATTAATAATTAAATGTAATTTAATAGGATAAAAAAACCGAAAATTAAGTCCTCAATTTTCTTGATGAAGATATTACAGTGGGGTATTTTCCAAACAAAATACTACTAGACTTAAGACGGAACCATACAACTAGCATGGGAGCAGATTCTAGAAGTGCAGATAACAAAATTACCCGGCCTCCAAATCCAATGGGAAGTGGTCATGTAACATTACAGGATGTCTTAGAGGTAGAAGAAATTATTGTTCCGGTTGCAAAATAGTACAATTTTTTACCATCTTGGGGCCACAACATCCTTTATGGCGGTGAATGAATAAAATGTAACCTTTCATATGATTGAAAGATATAGGGTCTTTTTATACAACAAATGTGTGAATTTATTTCAGAACAATATTTAGGAGTAGAAAGCATAATTAAACTAATATGTATAAACTAACATAACCAATTTGTTGACACACACAATAACTTTTATTTATTTATTTTCCCTTTTAGGAAATCATCTTGTAAATAAACAAAATCCCTTGTACATCTCAAGAGATTTTGTAAGTTGAATTAAACGGGACTAAGACACTAACACGATTGATAGGTAACAACATACCTATCATTTATTTAATTAAACATAATATAAAATAGTAGTATTGCACTTAACCCATACGGTCGGGGTTTCTTCCGTATTGAGCGACAACAAGAAAATCAAGGTTGTCATTCACCATATCATCATCAGCAATACTGTGCCACGACGGGATGTTCACACCCTCCAACAACTTATTACCTGAAAAATTCATATTAGAAAATTTATTTATAAATGCAAATACTAAAATAAGAATTATAAATGATATACATTGAAATGAAGTTGGCCTAAAAACCTGCGCAGGTAGTTTCCATATTCACAGAAAGATCTCTGCTTACGGGGATGAAAGCTCAAAAGTAATTAAGTTGCTTTTGCGAGTTCGTTCTTCCCGTTTGGTAATTTGATGTAATATATATAGATGATTCAAGTATGCCTGTTGATTCCCAAATGAAAAAAAATGTATGCTGTGGGATAAGTTGATAAAGAATAACCGGCTACAGTTCAATTACACTAATTACATGGGAAAACTGTCGCAATTAGCACGTGCAGACTTTTCTTTCACATCTCATTGCTACAATAATTTTGTAAATTACAAAAGTTTCTTTTAGTCGGTTTCGTCTTGGACATAGCTAGTGAAAGATAGTTTTGGAAATGAAAATTTCCAATTTCCAATTTCATTTTTGTTATTAAAAAGAAAATCATTCTGTCAAAAGTTTACTTTTTTTCTTTTCTAAGAATAAGAATAATAATTCTTTAATTCTTTTCTAAGAATAAGAATAATAATTCTTTTCTAAGAAAAAGAATAATAATCTATTCAGCCAGATTTTCGCAATAATAGAAATCAGTAGTTGTCCGGTAGGCGGATCGACTCATCAAGTTCCCGTTGAAATAGTATCCGAACGAGGACAAGCACTTGCCGTTCGTTAGTTAGAATAATTAGCTAGCTGGCCAGATAATTTTTTTATAAGAATAAGAACAATAATCGAACCATCAAAAAGAATAATAATCTATTCGTCCAGATTTTTGCATTTCTTGAAATATTCTCATGTCAATAAGATATGATTTATTACTAAAATTTAATTGACGTTTGCGTGAAGAAGATGATTTACTACTTAATTTAATTGACAATTGCGTAAAGATGAAGTGCAGTTTATCTCTATCATTAGAGTTTAAAAAGAGATAAACTTAGAAGCTAAGAGATAAGTTTAAACTTCCGTTAATTTTCAGTTTTAATTAGTCTAAGAACGCTAGGTTTTGGCGTTTCAATTGGAAAATTGTAAACAAATTAAATCTTATCCTTTAATTAGTCTAAGTGGGGATCACTGGATCCCATGGCTCACGGATCATGATCATTAACTAAAAATTGTAGATAAAAAGTAGATAGAAATTGAAAAAGGTATATAAAGTTTGGCGTCAATAGTTCATGATTATCGGCAACAACTAGTATTTTCATGATGACAGATTATTGAGATTTAAATTGGCATTTTGTAACAATTTCAGATTTTCGCCCTTATGGAGTTGTAGTTCTCAAACTGTAGTCTAATTTAATTAGAAGACCCGGTGATTTATTTATTTTGCTAAAATTAGGATTTATGTCATTTATGTCAGGGAGATTACCTGAGGAATATTAACTCTACTATGACCTATTATGGTAGTATAATTCTTCCCTATAAATAGGGATGTATCCTACACACAAAAGACAGTTTCACCATAGGAATAATAACTCTATTTTTAAAGTAAACTAGATTAAGCTTAACTATATATTTAGCTATAATTTTCAAAGTATTTTTCACCAGTCGTTTTCAACACCAAGGGTGACTTGACTTACGAGATTTCTATTTCGTTAAGAGCCTGAGCGCAAGCAATTTAAAGGCAGACAAAAACGTCAAAGTTATTTCTGAGAAACCAAATAAACATGTTTTTAACTGCCTCATTTTTTGCCCAAAGAAACAGAAGACCTTAATTCATCGCATAATAAAAAATTGTTCAAGATCCTCTTATAATTTAATTTTTCAAAAGATATGAAAAAGATTATGATATATGTTACTTAAATTTTTCTATGACTAGGATTCAATTTACTTTGAACTTGCCTTAAGGCAGCGGATTTTGAATCCAACATGTGCGGGTTCTATTCTCGTCCATAGTTATAGACTTCCTTTGTTGAAACCCACATTGTGAATAAGCAGTTCCAGATTGTGAATACCATTTGTTTCCTCGTAAGAACGTCCACGGCTGTTGATTCAAAATCTAAGCGCTGGAAATTCTGGTAAATCAGTATTATTGATGCAGAGTTAGCTGGGAGCCAAATTAAAAGCCTAGATTGTGCTTTTGGTGCAATCTGTTTCTAATCATGGGGAGACCCTTGTCACCGTTTCACCGAGTTTCTTAATTGGTTGGTTTATGTAATCTTGATTCATTACTTGTTAAGTGGATCAAGATTCATCAAAGATAGTTTTAGATCAAGCTTGATTAGGTACCTAACAAACAGCATAATATAAATAGAGTGTCCAATCAAAAATTATTAAATTATCCCAGACCAAAGTCTATTATAACACAACTTAAATTGCTACCTTTACTAATTTTTCTAACCTCATAATGCAAAGGGACAACAAGAGGATTAAGATTCTCATTTGCAATAATTATCATCATGGCATATGGTGAATATATAAATGATATTCTCATAAAAAAAATTAATAAAAAATTCATTCATAAACGTATATACTAAAATAAGAATTTAAAATGATATTCAACAGAAGCTGGCCTAAAACCTGCGCCAAGGAGTTTTCATACTCTTCGAATTAGAAAGCTAGCTAGCTTCTGGCGAACCAGAATCAAAACTCAGAAGTCACTAATTAAGTTGCTTTTGCGAGTTCTTGCTTATGGTTTGATATCGTATACATAGACATTCTTTTGACAGTCCAATTTCACTCTCTAGCTGCGCAATAATTTGCTAACCAACATGCAGAGTTCATTAATCTAGGAAAAAATTCAAGAAAAGTGAGCATAGTTAAGCAAATATATATGGACAGGCTAACTTAATCAACACACTAACAGACACAACAATTTTATTTATTAACAGACACAACAATAATGTCATAAGCTCGTAAAAAGGCTTAGCAACAACGGTTTTCATTACATCCCCACAAACTGTCTAATTTTAGTTCTGTTTCGCCAAGTTTCACATAATTTCAGATCCACAAGGACATAGTTAATCCAGAGGGCATATGGTATTTCTGCTGAGATAGAGTTCCACAAAAGGAAGACTACTGTCCAAAGGCCAAATTATTTCAGAGGACACTGAATATTGTTCCTTGCCATATCCATTGATAAACAACTGCACTGAATATTGTTCCTTGCCATATCCATTTCTAAGGCATTTATCCTTTTTGCAGAGTAAACCATTAGGAGCACATTGCCCTCTTTATATGGGGCATTCACATTACCGAATAATGAAAACTGCAGCTCGTAAGTCCTGCTATCTGGCCTCAGTTTTAATTTTCTCATTTTAGCAAATATCTTAAAAGCGCGTTCAGGTTATCCTGCAAAGTTTAGTACAAAAGCTGCGACGACAAAAACAAGAGGAATTGCAAAGTGCCAAGTGCCAAGTTCAGTAAAGTAACACAACAAAGAACGAATGTATTTTTTGTTGAAACAAAAAAAAATTTTGGTGAAAACTATCACCTAAAACTTAGGATGAATTATGTTGTATCACCAAGAATTAAATAACAAATTATGTGGAAGCGAGTCTGAATCCATAACTATAACGCATGTTCCATGTATGTTTGAATTTAATTATGCTTATCCATTCACTTGTTTATCTTTTGTTTGAGTGATTTTATTTTAATTAGCATTATTTAAGAAAAGGCATAACTATTTTTATTTATCTATTTTTATTAATTTATTTTTCTGAAATAAATTAAAAAAGATTATCATCTTTATTGTATAATGTATTTTTTATAAAAATAAGTATTTTTATAAAACTTAAACTCTTCTTATCTCCCTACGATTAAAACTTTTTAACCTAATAAGCATATAAAAGCAAAGAATTCTAAAGTTTTTAGTTTTCTTTTATGCGCATTTGAAGTTAAGCCTTGAGTTAATTATCTTTCTCTAGTACATGTTCTCTAATCTTAAGTGATTGATAAATGCATTGTTCTTTTTATTAAGAATGACTAGCCAGGCATTATGAGGCATGAGTGTTGTGATTTTATTACTGTTTTCTCTTCGTTTTTCATTCAATTTCTGCACGAATGTTAAAATTAACCTAGACATCCTAAAGTTTTTAATGAGATGTTTTGTGCAAAGAGATTCTAAGTAATCAATTTATTGTGAATTTTTGAAGTTGGAATAGTGGCACTCAAAAATTCTAATTTTCAACAGCACATCTGATTTTTCCGATTTGTCTGACTATCCAAATGATCTTTGAAAATTATGTTGATTTTTTTTTATTTTAATCATCATTATGTCTAATTACTGCATGTTTAATTTCGTACTTTTTGGTTGTGTATAAAAATTATTAATAATCATTATATTGGGCTGCAACAGTTTTAGAAACTGCTTTCTAGAATTGCGATTGTTGATGGCAAAAATTACTTCAGCCTGCTAAAAAGCTTAAGAATGACCTATAAAATTGATATTCCTATAATATTATGAATTCTCTATTATCTAAAGTTTATTCCACTAATTTTCATTGAGTGACCATTAAGTTATCAATTTTTGAGATGCAAAACGCAATCCTGAAAGTTTCTGGACAAGTTTGCCGGTCTCTTAATATAAATTCGTTTAAAATAGTTTTATATCTTCAAAAATTCTAGAAATTTGATATATTGTTTCTTGATGTTTCTACTATTGTAAAATCAAGTGATCTAATTTTTATGAGTTTTATTAAATATTTTAAAAATGTTCTAATTCAGCTACCTTTGTTTTTATCACTGCTAGACAGTGTGGATATTTGCATGTAAAATTCTTTTTGCAATATGTTTCTGACCTTCATTCATTTTTTTGAATTTTTATATGAAATGCTACACATTTTTATCGTTTCTTTTAGCACTTATGATTAGTAGGGCTGGGCATTATCCGGTTTGGTTCGGTTTAGGCCAAGACCCGAACCAAATTGAAACTGATCAGTTCTTTAAAATTCGAACCGAATTTCAAAACTGAACCGAAAATTCGGTTCGGTTCAGTTCTGTGTGCTTTGGTTCTAGTTAGCTTAGATCTGGATCTTGAAGCCCTTTTGTTGGTCACTACTGCTCATTGATTTTAGATCGAAGGTTGTTTTGAATTCTAATAATTAGACATCGAAGTGAATAAAATCAAAAGAAAATAAGCAAATCTTGATTCATTCAACCATTTATTTATAAAAATACCTAACAAATTAGACTCAAGTCTATGAAGTCCAACTCCCAAGATTAAGGAAAAGAGGTGTGAAATGGATTATTGAGCATACTTAAAATCGATTCAATTGAAAACAACAGCCCCTCCATGGACTTCATGAAATCTATTGGGATGTTTCAGATAATGTGTAATTGTAAAACTGAAATTTCCATTTGCTTCCAAATCTTTCCATCAAAATCAATTTAATTTAAGAAATAATTAATGAATAAATAAACAAATAAGTCAACACAAGTTACACAACTCCACCGGCTCGATAGCATCGACAGGCTACCGACGATAGAAGCGTGACAAACAGGAGGCAAGGCTAACATAAGGGCGACGGGACGAACTGCGACAGGTTAGCTACGGTGACGACGACAAGCTGACACGACCGCGATGGTGACGACGACAAGCTGACATGAGTGCGGCGATGACGAAGACAGGCTGACTAATAAGTGACGATGGTGGATAGGGTGTGTGTGTCGACAAAAGTGAGAGAGATGCTGAGGGGGTATGTGTGCGTGTGAAAGATGAAGTGAGAGAGCAGAGGTGTGTGTGTGTCGGCTGGTGTGAGAAAGATGGTGTGTGTTGTATTCGGGTGCATGTGTGACAGATTTTAGGGTTTAGATTTATATTTGACTTATTTATGTTTTTTATTTTAAATTTTATTTAGTATTAAGTGACAAAACCGATTGGTTTGTCGGTTTGGTTCGATTTTGAGCCGAACCAAGTACACAACAATTGGCTCATAAATTTCCAAACCATTTGGTTTTTGTGCTTAAAACCAAACTCGGTTCGGTTCGATTCTGAAAAAACCGAATCGTTTGCCCACCCCTAATGATTAGGCTTCAATATGCTGGTTTTATATCAAGGCCACAATGAGTAACAATATTGATATGAATGTGTCTTGATGTTTAAGGATGAGAGTGAGCTCGTGGTTGAGGTTGCCATTCTTTTCATTATTGAGGATTGAGATAAGTAGATTAATGCATAGTACATGTATTTTACTATTAAATTACTTTTGATTCAAGGAATGTATTATGTTGAAAGAAAAGTATATGAAACTGATTTGTTTAGTCTATTACAATATTTTGTTAAGTAAAAATCATTTTTTAAAATTATTTATAACAAAACTATATTTATTAAAAACTTGTGTTATAAATTGTCTAAAAAATGAAAGCTTTCATTAAATTGTTTTAAGTCAAATACTTTGAAATAATTATCAATTATTTAAATGTAATTTACGGAAGTCTACAAATGATTAAAAGTTCAAGGACGGTTTTAAATGATTTGGCTCATTGTCTGTAGTAATGTTGTGTTATGGAAGGCTAGTCAGATTTTGAGCACATATGACGTTAATATTAATGATTCCCGCATGGTACAATACCCTAAATGATATTATATGGCTAGGTCACCAGGTTTACAGGTGATACTATGTGCCATGAGATAATTACATTTTATGTGTTTCAAATGTTATTGTTATGCTTAAAAGATTTAAATGACTTTATGATGATGTGACTTATTTTTGCTAAATGATGATTTACAAGTTAACTTCCCTTATTATTATGCATATCTAAGAAATTTTATTAAATTATATTTTAATAATTTTTTATATTGTGCATGAATTTACTTACCGAGTTGACGGCTCACCCGTCGTTATCACATTTTTGCAAATATAGTTAGATGATGTGAGCTCATGGTCTTAGGAGGAAGAATAAGAGCTTAGTTTCTTTTGGGGATTAATGTTACATTGATAATCTAAGAACAATCTAACTTCCTTTGGGATGATATTTATTTGAAAATATATTATTTCAGAATTTATTTATATTCTTTTAAAGGTTTAGAATATTTATTGTTGGTTATTACTTTGAAAGTTATAAATATGAGAATGATGAAATTCAATTTCACTTCAATTCTGCCATAGGACTTTGTTATTGGAATTGGAGTGTCAGAATAATATTGAATTGCCTTCTAGAGTTGTGTGGTTGGCCTTCTGTATCAACACATTCCCTTAGAGAATCTTTTAAGTTTCTCTGTGCTCTCTTCTTGATGATGGGATGTCAAAAAAACTAGAAAGATATGTGTAACTTGGAGATCATAATCACTTATGTGGACAACTTTTTTTCTATTATCATTAGGTATTCCTAATTTTGTCCATCATAAAATTAAAATATCATTAGGTCTCTACTCTCTACACATTAAAGTACACGTCTTATTAATTACATTAAAGCTCATAATACCAAAAACTTTAATAGATTACTTTTAATTTAGGTTTAACCTTATATGACAGTCTACAATATATAATTATTTACATATCAGCCCAATATTAGATTAAGAATCCAACAATACCATATTAAAAAAAAAAATCCTCTTGATGAAATTAGGTATATAAAACCAATAAAAGTACTGATGATTCCTATATTTCTCTGCCCTATGCTAATACAGAAACATCTGACATCAGAACCAAAACAATGAGAACTCTATACAAGCAAGACCAAAAGGTCCACCACTTATGCTAGCTTGCTGAGTCATCGACCACAAGCCTAAAGCAACTTTCAATGTATCACAATTAAAGCAACCTAACCAAATATGTTTACCAAAATACTGTTCCGTTTCTTACTTTGATGCATTTATGACTTTCCTGTAGAATGAGTTCATAACTCTTTGGGAGGCTACCAGTACTTATATAGAGATGAGTCTTTTCATCTCTATATAACTCATCCATGGAGAATGTGACGATAAACTTGGGAGTTTTTCCCTTGCAGGTCATTTGAAAGCTTCATCTTAAATCTTTCTCTCCTCTTTTTTTTTTTTTTGGCATATTAACCAATTAATAATCCAGATAATTAATTAATCTTGTTTCACCGAGTTTCTTAATTAATTGGTTCATTTAATCTTGATTAATTTCTTATTAAGTGGATCAAGATTCATCAAAGATATCTTTAGATCAAGCTTGATTAGGTACTTAATTAGCAACAGCGTAAAATGAATGAAGTGTTTGGAAGTAGCTATTTAACACTGATACGTATAAACAATTACAAATTTATTAACCATCCTAAATCAAATCTATTATATAACAATTCATATTTCTATTTTCACTAATTTTTCTAACCACATATTACACCACAAATATTTTTTTTAACTTTGATTCTTTTGCCAGAAAATAAAATTGCTTATCTTTTTGAAGCACAAAAAAAATTAGGATTTTCATTTGCAATATTTATCATCATTAACAATACTGCCAAAAGGTGGATAAACAATATTCTCACGAAAATTTTATAATAGAAAATTTATTCCTAAATGTATAATGCTAAAATAAGTATCTAAAATGATATTCAACAGAAGAAGCTGGCCTAAAATTGAACCTGCGAAAGGAGTTTTCATATTCTTCAAATTAGAAAACATATCTGCTAGTTAGCTTTTGGTGAATCGGAATCAAAACTCGAAAGGTATAACTAACTAAGTTGTTTTTGCGAGTTTTTGTTTTGGCTTTGCTACAATATCATGGAATAGTATATGTAGAGAATGAAATTTTGGTTTTTCACATCAAGCTTTTAATTAAACCCCAAATATATCTTTAATTAGCACAAAGAGATCTCGATTCTCATATAACAAAGAACTGATAGAACATTTAAGATCGATGCTTAGCATATAATGATGTTACACGCCATTTAGGAAATATAGACATTCTTTAGACGATCGAAGTCACCTGCTATAGCTGCGCAATAATTAGCTAACCAACATGTGGTGTTCGTTAATTTAAGGGAAAAAAAAAAAGAAAAGAGAACATAATTAAGCACATATATATATGGACAGGCTAATTTAATCAACACATTAACAAACACAACAATTTTATTCACTAATTTACTTTTTTAGGAAGACACCATACAAGATAGTAAATAAAAAAAAAACTCTTATACATATAAAGATATCTTATTAAGTAAAACTGAGTAAACAGACACTCCCACATTAATAGATAATAACAATACCCATCTTTTTATTTAAATAAGCATAACATAAAAAGTAATATTGTATACACTTAACCAGTTTGGTCAATATTTCTCCCGTATTGAGGGATAACAAGAAGATCGAGATTGCCGTCATCCGCAACGTTATCATCAACCATACTGGCCAAATTCCATGGCCGACCCTCCAAACAATCGTCATTACCTGTAAATTATATATTAAAAATATATTAACAAACGCATGTATTAAAATAAGAATTATGCATATTATTCAAATGAAAGGAAAGCTGGCCTAAAAACCTGCGCAGGTTGTTTCCATAATCTTCATATCTGAAAAGATCTCTGCTTCCGGAATCAAAACTCGAGAGTAATTCAGATGCTTTTGCGAGTTCTTGCCTCTGGTTTGATATAACATGCACGTATATATAGATGGGTAATGCAGTTGCCGACAGTGAGGTTGGTGCATTGTGTGGACGTGGTTAAACTAATAGGCAACATCAATAATTGTCTTCTCTTTCCAAAAATAAAAATAAATAAATTTGGAAAATGTGGCCAGAAACCGCCAAAGCGCGGTGGTTTTCATTTTTCTGAAATATTTTTTAATGGCTCACGTGCATCTCGTGGGAGCCTGCTGGGCCCCGTGGCTCAAGTTCGTAGACGGCTAACACAAATCATTCAAGATCTGCATCAAAAGCAACAAGCCACGAGTTGCACGTGGTCTGTCTATATAAAAAAAAAAAAAATCCCCTGTGATACGATAACCTAACTGACACTTACACACAACAACAGTATCTATTGATGAAATTAAAATTAACAAGATTACATTTATCTACAGTATTAAGATGTGATGTATTTTTGTTATTTTTTAAGTGGTGTTTTTGAATTTACTTTGTCGGATAAGAATGTTTTATTTTTTGTAAATTTAAAAATATATTTGATTGATTGTTTTAAAATTAGGATTTAGCTACTTTGTCTTTTTATGTGGTAAATTAATTTCATTTGACTCCTTGATTTCCTTATTATTTTTAATTTATTTTTATTTTCCTCTCTCATTCTTTCCCTTCACTCCATAGGTGGCCCAATTTTTTCCTTATTATTATTATTTGCTTAATGATTATTTTAATTAAAATAATCTAATGACTAAAAAAATATAAACCCTAAGCTATTAATAATGAGCCTAAACAAGTACAAAAGCAAGCATTGAGTTTGGACTTTAGGCAAATTTTGGAAATTTTTTTAACATTTTAATTAAATTAGAAAATTAAAACAATTTGATATAATTAAGATTTTATCGGGATCCCGATTGAAGTTCTGACTAATCCCGAATTTTAATGAGAATAAATTTAATCTCAATTCTTTTTATTTTAATTTTTTAAGTTATATACTGTGTCATGCACCATTTGGAATGGGATTTGGGATTCCATTTGGGATTCAATTTTTTTTACCAACTTTAATTGGCAAAAGAGTTTTAATTAGCTGTTTGAGAATGTTATATTAATTAACAAAATTATAATAATCTACGATTGTTATAATAATCTACAATGTATAATTTGGGAATAGTAAAGCTCCTATTATTTAGCTTATTTGAGTGTATAGGCTTATTGATTAATTCATACCAATATAATTTGATTAGAATCGAAGTATTATAACTATGAATTTTATTCTTCTACTCTTTTGCAAATGTTAATATGTTAAACATATTCTTATTATTTTGAATATTAAACACTGACATACTAATATCATAAAAAATAGTAGTAATTGGGAAATTTCACTATAAGTTGGGTTGAAACTTAAATTAATAATTTGGAATTACATTTTTTTAATTGTACGTTGAAGTTCTAGCCTCTAGGTACTAAACCAAATTAATGGCTTAAGCTAATGAAAGGAATAATTGGTTAATGCTTTTCTAACTTGAACTAACGATATCTATTATTTCATTCTATGATTATTATTTTTTAATTACTTTCGATTCCAGTTCGTGATACATGAGATGGATGAGATGAAGAAATTGGGAATGATTTTTGAATTAATTTTTAATATTTTATTCAAAAATTAAATTTACTTATTTTTTGTTTATTTTGTATTTTTAACAATGAAAATGTTAATGAAATTTCTCCTAATTTTAATTGTCTAATTATTTAAAATTTTGAGACAATTTGGACTTATACATTAAAATATTTACAATTTTGAGACAATTTAGACTTATGCATTAAAATTTGTAACTCTTTAATATTTTTAAATTTTTAAAAATATAGGGACTAAACGTTAATTACTAAATAGACACATCCGTACCATGGATGCTACTTTTCCATTAAATCTAGACACTGAGAGTGAGGAGCTGAAGTCACAAAAAGACAAAAATCTTGGTATGTTGCAACTATTGCAACATAAGCGAGTCCTTAAAATTATATATAAAAATAAAAATAATAAAGATGTATTTAGTTGTTTATCTAAAAATTTAGTGACAATAACAGAGAATGACAATATAATTTAATGAAACATT
The DNA here is from genome assembly GCA_018350135.1 of Citrus trifoliata. Classification (NCBI taxonomy): domain Eukaryota; kingdom Viridiplantae; phylum Streptophyta; class Magnoliopsida; order Sapindales; family Rutaceae; genus Citrus; species Citrus trifoliata. The sequence continues at coordinate 36,847 of VKKW01000498.1, read as the reverse complement.
TTTCAATTTCTAATTATTTTGGATGGTCTTTCATTATTATTATTATTATAGATGTTAATTTTAACAAACAACATAAACAACTAAAATAGTTATAAAAGGACATAATTTATAATATAGATTTCTATCATTTAAAAACTTATTTAATTATATTAGTGGATAATTTATACTCATAAATTATAGATGATATATAATTATAGTAATTTGAAATTTGTTAAAACACAAATTATTGTTAGTGAAGAATTAAAATAATATGGGCGTAGTATTTTTTTAAAATTTATTAGCATATTATAAAAAAAAGTTCAATTATAATATTAACAACGTGACTGGATTGTGAGACCCATGCAGTATTGTTGACAAATAAAGCATGAACATCACAATGTTAGTGGACCCCAAAAAAACACAAATAAAAAAATGTTAAAATGTTGTTTTTTACTTTTCTTTGTTAAAGTGAAAAATAAAATGATTTCATTTTTGTTGGAAAATGAAAACTGATCTTATTTGGTTAGGAAGCATTTTTTTATTTTGTGTTTTTATAAAATGAAAAATAAAAAATGTAAAATGATACCAAATGCACCTTAAATTTCAAATGATTCTCGTACGAGGTGTCGCAATAAAAAATCGGTATATAAGAGAGAATAATGCGAATGAAATTAATAATTTCATATCATCTAATCTTGACCCTCCATTAACTCATCTTTAATCTAGTAGTTTAAAAATTATGGTTAAAAAATTATATCTAAACTTGTGTTTAAAATTATATCTCTTGAACCATTATTTTTTCTGTTTTAAAAACAAGAAAATTCATGTCAGCTTACTTTAAACCCTTAGATTGGTGAATCGGAATCAAAACTCGAAAGGTATAACTAAGTAAGTTGCTTTTGCGAGTTTTTGTTTTGGCTTGATACAATATCATGGAATAGTATATGTAGAGAATGAAATTTTGGTTTTTCACATCAAGCTTTTAATTAAACCCCAAATATATCTTTAATTAGCACAAAGAGATCTCGATTCTCATATAACAAAGAACTGATAGAACATTTAAGATCGATGCTTAGCATATAATGATGTTACACGCCATTTAGGAAATATAGACATTCTTTAGACGATCTAAGTCACCTGCTATAGCTGCGCAATAATTAGCTAACCAACATGTGGTGTTCGTTAATTTAAGGGAAAAAAAAAAGAAAGAAAAGAGAATATAATTAAGCACATATATATGGACAGGCTAATTTAATCAACACATTAACAAACGCAACAATTTTATTCAATAATTTACTTTTTTAGGAAGACACCACACAAGATAGTCAATAAAGAAAAACTCTTATACATATTAAGATATCTTATTAAGTAAAACTGAGTAAACAGACACTCACACATTGATAGGTAATAACAGTACCTATCTTTTTATTTAAACTAGCATAACACAAAAAAGTGATATTACTTGCATTTAACCAGTTTGATCAACGTTTCTGCCATATTGAGGGACAACAAGAAGATCGAGATAAACGGCATTCGCAATGTTATCATCAATAATATTGGCAAAAAAATTCCATGGCCGACCCTCCAACCAATCATCATTACCTGTAAATTTTATATTAAAAATATATTAACAAATGCATGTATTAAAATAAGAATTATGAATGATATTCAGATGAAAGTAAAGCCGGCCTAAAAACCTGCGCAGGTTGTTTCCATATTCTTCATATCTGGAAAGATCTCTGCTTCCGGAATCAAAACTTAAAGAGTAATTCAGTTGCTTTTGCGAGTTCTTGCTTCTGGTTTGATATAGCATACATGCATGTATATATAGATAATGCAGTAGCCAACTGTGCCAAGGCGGGCGCATTGTGGGGGCGTAGTGAAAGTAATAAGCAATATCAATAATAGTCTTTTCTTTCCAAAAAAAAAAAATAATAATAATTTGGAAAATGTGGCCAGAACCGCCAAAGCGCGGTGGTTTTTCATTTTTTCTGAAATATTTTTTAATGGCTCACGTGGCTTAATTTTTTGAAAATTAATTAAGAGCTTAGCTATAGTACAATTTGCGAGAATAACGTGGGAGCTTGCTGGGCCCCATGGCTCAACATCGTATACAGCTAAAGTCCATACCAATCATTCAAGATCAGCGTTACTTAATTAATAAATTCCACATCATTCTCGCATTAGGTGTCGCAATCTAATACTGCAAATGAAATTAATAATTTCATGTCTTCCAATCTTAACCCTTCATTAACTCATCTTTAATCTATTAGTTAAAAAATCATAGCTAGAAATTATATTTAAATTTGCGGTTAAAATTGTATGTCTTCAACAATTATTTTTTTTTTTAAATAAGAAAATTCATGATTGTCAGCTCACTTTAAACCTTTAGGTTGATTACAATTTAATGGTTAAGATTTTGTGTCAAAACTTCTATTGAAAATGTGGGCTTCCGATCCTCTCTCTAACATTATGTCTCTTGAACCATTATTTTTTTTTGTTTTAAAATTCATTTACAATGTTTTAAAAGTCATTTCCATACTTTAATAAAGTGTAGGAACTTTCATTACAAAATATATATATATATATATATATACTAATGGGATATTTTCATTTTAATAATGTGAGAATGTCATTAATAAATAAATAAATATATAAAAAGTTCAATGCAGTAACAAAAAAAACACAATAGTTAATATATTAAAATTTATATTTTTTAAATATTTTAATAGTAATTCTCACTTTAACAAAGTAAAAATATTCTCATTAAAAAAGTATTATATATATAAACATATATATAGACACACACTTAGGTGGCGTTTGTTTTTTTGTCTGAAATCTGAATAGACCTGAATCAATCTGAATTCTGAATAGATCTGAATATCTGAATCTGAATAATATGTTTATTTTTTTGTCTGAATATAAAAAATAAGTATTAAATTGTTTGTTTTTTTCAACTGAAAAAAACTAAAAATATGTACTTTTACATTTATATCCTTATTAAATTTGAATGTCAAATAAATAATATATTAAATACCATAATATTTTAACATTTATAAATAAAATTATATTCAAGTGAATACATAATTATTTTGAAATTTTAATATATAAAATACCATAAATTTCAAATTTTATCATATATAATATAAGAAAAAAAAAACAGTGATATTTTTATGTGGGGTAAATGTCTATGGGTAAGTTTTGGCATAGACATGAAAAATAAATTTAAAACATGGATATTTTTTATATTAGTGAGTAATTGACTTAATTCAGATTTCTTCATTAAGTAAAAAGCTAAAAAAATTGGCTTATTTTGTTAAGTCAAAATTATTTAAAAAGTCTCATTAAGTTATAAAAGCAAACACCACTAATTAACTTAATGAGACTTTTTAGATAATTTTGACTTAATAAAATAAGCCAATTTTTTTTACTTTTTACTTAATAGAGAAATCTGAATTAAGTCAATTACTTGCTAATGTCAAAAATATCCTTACTTTATAATTTATTTTTCATATCTATCCCAAACTCACCCATAGACATTTACTCCATATAAAAATATCCTTATTTTTTCTTTCTTATATTATATACGATAAAATTTAAAATTTATGGTATTTTATATATTAAAATTTCAAAATAATTATATATTCACTTGAATATAGTTTTACTTATAAATATTATAATATTTAATATATTATTTATTTGACATTCAAATTTAATAAGGATACAAATATAAAATACATATTTTTAGCTTTTTAAGTTGAAAAAAACAAACAACTTAATACTTATTTTCTGAAATTTAGACAAAAAAATAAACATATTATTCAGATTCAGATATTTAGATCTATTTAGAATTCAGACTAATTCATATCTATTCAGATTTTAGATAAAAAAAACAAACGCCACCTTACTTTATTATCGAAATTCGCATTTATATATGATGTTCCTTTGCTAAAGATTAATGATAAGAGTACTTAACCCCACTACTCCAACAAAAAGTGGGAAATGGACGGGCTAGGTCAAGTCTTGCCTAGTGCTCTATACGCTTGTCCAATTTTGGACTAACTTTGGGCTGGGCCTCTCAATTCATTTTGAACTTTTTAAATGTTTCAACATTTATTTTAAAAGAAAAACGACTTAGAACTCTCAGTAAAGTGAGTTTGCAAAAATTTACAACTTATATATGTAATTTCAAGTGTGCAACATAGAAAATTACCAAAATAACACCATTACCGTCACATTCCGATAAACATTAGTGAATAATAACCTCATAATAAATCATAATTCACTTAACATCAATACACAGATACCATGATTTTTTATTTTTATATTTTTTAATATTTTAAATTTAAAAAATGGGTAACAAGTAGGTTGAGCCTAAGCTCAGGCTTCAGGGCTTCAATGCCTCAACACGGCACATTATTGGCTTGCAAAATTTAGGCCCATGTTCAGGCCCTCACATAATGGGTTAGACCTAAACTCGCAAGTTTGGGTCGAATCTTAAATAGGTTGGGACGAGCCATCTTATCATCCCTATAAGAGTAATTAAAAATTGAACTAATAACAAAATTATCCTAAATTTTGAATTAATAACAAACTTGCACTAAGAATTTGCCTTTGGGGGATTAAGATGGAATTTATTGGTACAGCGCATATAATTTTTCACTGTGAAAATATATGATTCCCACAAAATAAAACCACGTATAATTGCACCTTTTTTCATTTTTTTTAATAACATAAATTTGGTGATAAGCTGAGTTTTTGTTGAACACTAAATCGGCAAATGATCAACATGGTGAAATGAAAAAGTATAAAATCAAAATAAGTTCGGGCCATTAATTCAATACCCAACAAAAACTCAGTTCAGCATTGAATTCTAATCTCTTTTTTTTAATTCGTGGTAACTATTAAAATATGTATGGATGGATGGATTTATAACTCTACACTTCTCTTATAGTACTTTAATTTTGTACATCTCAAAGGAGGACACTCATTCATTTGGTATTGGTATATAGTATATCCAATAAATAAATACCACTTGGCATACTACTTACAAAGTGTTCTTCAGTTTGTCAAAAACAAGCAACTCACTGGCATCCTTCAACCTACTAAATACAATAATATTCTAATAATTAGGTCTCAATTTTGCAACTAACCAAGCTAACTAAGTTTCTGTTTGAGATTGCTTTTGGGAGGCTCAAAAGTAATTTTATAAAGCTAAAAGTTAATTTTGGTGTTTGATAAATTTTTTAGAAATCACTTTATTAAAATCACTTCATCTTACAGTAGATTTTGAAAAGTATGGAATGAATAACTTTTCAAATTTTGATTTTTTGAATCATTTTTATACTTAATAAAATTTCATATTTATCCTTATATATATTGTAAAAATTCAAAGTTATCCTTATCAATTAGGAAATACAATCCTTAACTTTAGATTATTATTATCAATTATATTGATAACAATATAAAAAAAAAATCCCCTGTGATACGATAACCTAACTTACACTTACACACAGCAACAGTATTTATTGGTGAAATCAAAATTAACAAGATTACATTTATCTACAGTATTAAGATGTGATGTGTTTTTATTATTTTTTAAAATGATGTTTTTGAATTTACTTTGTAGGATAAGAATGTTTTATTTTTTTATGAATTTAAAAATATATTTGATTGATTGTTTTAAAATTAGGATTTAGCTACTTTACAAAAGTTGCAAGATACCACAACTTTTGTCTTTTTATGTGGTAAATTAATTTCATTTGACTCCTTGCTTTCCTTATTATTTTTAATTTTTTTAATTATAATTTTATTTTCCTCTCTCATTCTTTCCCTTCACTCCATAGGTGGTCCAATTTTTTCCTTATTATTATTATTTGCTTAATGATTATTTTAATTAAAATAATCTAATGAATAAAAAAATATAAACCTTAAGCTATTAATAATGAGCCTAAACAAGTACAAAAGCAAGCATTGAGTTTGTTTCTTTTGTTTTGAGAATTTAAGGGTAGTTTGGTTCGAGAACTTAATAAGTGGTTGCTATTGTAAGAAAAACTGAAGTGAGGTCTTTTTTTAATTAAAAATTGAAAAGTGGTCAAATAGGTAAATTTCTCCCTTTTTTATGAATTTAAATTAATAGACCATTATCCTCAACCTGCCAAAGGATGGTGGAAAAAAAAGAAGCAAAATGTTTACAAACACAACTATCAACCGTGGCTGGCGGTAAGATTAAAATAATTTATCTTATAGATTGCCGACAAATTAGGAAAATTTACAACAATGGCCAAAAAACTTTTGCATTTTTTAACTTTGACCCTTCAAAGTTTTTTCAATCAACATTAACCAAATCTCAAATTTGAGGAACAAACTACCATCATCACTCTCACGTTTCTCTCAAGCTCAATTCTTCTCCCTCTCACTAAAGTCTTATCACCGAAATCCCGTATACATCGTTAGCGACGTAGATCGACAGCGGAGACAGTTATTGGTGGCTGAAATATGCTATATCACGTTCAAATTCTTTGGAGATCTCCAAAATCGAAGACTACAAATGAAAACCCTACGTGAGTTATTGAAAACCCGACATTGTTGTGTTTTATTGTTGTTGTTGTGTTGTTTATTGCTTTGGTGATGGATTGAGTCATTGGGCTGTTGTTGGTGTTAAATAGAGGTGTTGGGTGAGATGCATGTGGGAAAGGGAAGGCTGGCGCGCGAGATGGGCATAGAATGCGCGCACGTGAGTTGTGTGTGGCGCGTGGATGCACCTGTCACTCACATCTCGCGCTCGACATGCGAGTGCAAGTTGCACGCCAGGCTGCGCGCATCTCCTACATAAAAGGCCTCACGCTTAGTGCGACAGGCACCCCATCGCACTATGAAGCAACACCTCTTGATGCGACAACAATACCTTTTTTTTTTTTGCTTTTGCTGATAAATTTGTTAACATGTAATAATTTTAACTTGTACCAGATAAATGGGCAAATAAAAAATAGTATTGCATAGTCCACCCAGACCGAGGAAAGAACCGAAAATGATGAAGATAACTTATGGCGATCACTTTCCTAGGCATATCACGAGTATGTGCAAATTAAATGCCGTTGTTAATGCCATTTGGAAAAAATTAATAAAGCGACAGTTGAAACTGTTCAAAGATAATATATTTAGGCATTTCCTCCAGTGCCAAAGCTATCCGTTCAGTGGCATAATTGTCCATAATATATTGCTTCGGCAAGTGTCCCATGGCGCTAGAAATGACAAATATCAATTATGGTTTTAAGTTGGGGACCATTTGATACGACTGTCAATTGGAGAGTAGTGCCTAGTAACGGGACTTTGCTATGGCAAAGATGTCGTGCTGACAAAGCATAAAACAATGCATAAGTTACTTAAGAAGTATTTTACGGGCAGGTCTATCGAGATAAATCTTGGCCAATTCGAGCAAATATTTATGGACTTAGACTTCAAGGTTATAGATGACACTGATGCAGTATTAAACGAAATAAAAGATCCTTGTCAAATTAATTTCTATTTGCTTAACAAGGTAGGTGACATAAATCACTTTTGAAGTCGTCTGTAGGGTCGTTTGTCATGGAAAATGATATATGAAAGCCTCGATAATGCATTGAACGGCAAAGCCAATAAATTTAAGAAGGAATGCACAAAAAATCCCTCGCATAAAATTGAAAAATACAATATTTATGGCTCTACATCTTCAGTGCATGTGAGTGAAGATTTTTTTTTATATATAACTTAGCTTTGTCATCATGATTTTTTTATATATATATAACTTAGCTTTGTTATCATGAATATTTAATGAAACATTTTTTGACCTTATATCTTTCATTGTTGAAGGCATGAGTTTTTGAAGCGATTGGATGACTACTATTATAGTGGGTGGTGAAAGTTAAAAGGAAGGGTCCTCAGATCGTGTGATGGAAGCCCATGGCTTCTTCGAATATAAATTTCGATGAAGTCTATTCATATCTCAATGAGCATTTTGTAAGTAATTTATATGTATGTCTGAATATAACTGTTAAATACTAGATGGTTATACTAACTAAAAATTTGGTATTCTTTATGACAAGATGACAACATTTTACAAATCATCGAACCGGATGCAAAGGAGAGAGCGAAAAATTATTGGAAGGGTGTCGAGGATTACGTGCCATAAATACCAAGTTGGGTCCGTAATGTGGGTATCCTTTACAACATCATTTAAAAGATAAACAAAATGGAATTTTTACTTTTTTTTTGTGGTATTAACTGTTTTTCTATTTTATTTGGTGCAGTACCAACTTTCAATCAACACGCCATCCATTACAGGGACAAAAGAGTCGGATCATGATATCACGAGCCAAACGCAACTGCAGTAGAGTCCCGTTGAGGATGACTTTGCTATCAACAACCATTACGAATCTGCACACGATTCAAATGACACACATGAGCCTGAGGTTACTTTCAGACTTAAATGATCATTTTGTTTCATCACATATAAGTAACTTCAGCACTTTCTCATTACTTCGATCAACGGCTGGACAGAATAGAGGGTTCCATTCACGAACTGAGGTCGGAGCTTCAGGAAGAACACAATTCATTTAATGAACTGAGGCCAGAAATTCAGGCAGAACACAGAGCGCACAAAAGTATAAAAAAACAGTCATGGGGTTTATGGCTTCGTTTGGCTGCTCGTACACGGTGATTCTCCGTTCGGCCGCTCGTACACGGTGAGCAAGTTTCACATACTCTGGTTATGTTATTTTGGTTTCAAAACTAAAATTAGATTAATAAATTTTTGGTTTCGAATCGATAGGCCCTAGATGGCTATGGTTTGAATGCTAATGATGGTTACAGTATGAACACTGATGTTGGTAATGATGACAATCACACCCCATGTCGTTGTACAGTCTATATGGGGACATAAGTGGTGACAATGTACAAGTATTCACGGAGGCACCTCCCGGCATTAGTAAGTTTGGATGTCCCTACAAACCGTTCTATATCTTTGGTAATCTTTACTTGATTCCTCTTTTCAAGGGAGTTAGGAATGTCAGGCCTTTACCCACACTCAATATTACGGACTATGAGATTGATGAAAGAATGAGTGTGGATATAAATTTGGTTAGGGGACTGGAAAATTCAAGGCTATGTGAGGAGTTTGATCAGTGGTTTGCCAACAAAATTTCTATAGATCGGCACGTCCAACAGTCCTAAAATTTCTTTGAAATACTCATGGGCAATGCTTCGATGAGGTGGCTTGGTGACAAGGTAAGTATGCTTAATGATCAAAACATTAAAGTATTGTTCATCTTTCCGCTGGCAAGAATTCTGTTCTAAATTTACTTGATTTAATCCCTCTACAACATATTCACACATTTGACCACTTAATTAGCGAAAAGCAACGACAGTTTCCAAATGCATTACCACAGCGTGTCACGCATACGGATACATATTTTTGAGTAAAGCATTTACGAACTCTATAATCATTGACTATAGTTTCGGTGCTTACAATATCTCGAAATCTTATTAATTTCTTACTCATCATGCAATAGGTGTTCCTAAAGCAATTATGAAATAATGATAGTTGTGATGTCCATTCATTACAATATGGCAACAACTTGAACAACTATATGGATGGGTGGGAAGATATCATGTCAAAACCGTTTACAGACGTCGATATGGTTTGTATTATCACTCAATCTTATGGACTATATTTCTTTTATCGATTTAAAAAGTATAAAATATGATAATTTAATATTTTATGTATGTAGATATTCATCCATGTGAATTTGGGCGGCGATCATTGGGTACTAGCCCAAGCGGACCTTCGTGCGAAGAGGGTGTGGATTTACGACTAGTTGATCACCTTTTGCGACGATAAAACATATTTGCCTAAATTCAAGCCTCTTCAGGCTGTCTTCCCTCAATGGCTTTAAGATGTTGGATTCTACAATATTCGACTTGAGCTGCAGAGAGCCAACCCTTAGAAAGTAAGAATCGTTAAGCATATGCCCCAACAAGAACCTGGAAGTGGTGATTGCAGCATTTTTATATTGATGTTTACAATATATTTGATGTTTGGGTTCAAACTTGATTTTGATGGTAGCCACGAACAATACTTAAAGAAGAAAATTGTTGTAGATATATTTACGGGTGATATTTCCTTAGAGTTCATTGTAGCAGTTGTGTTGAGACTTGATTTATAGATGTAGATTATTCTAATGGATGTACATTTATGTTAGATTTATATGTTCAACCATAAGTAATTGTTGATCTATGGTAAAGTGAATATGTACTACATTTATATGGATGAAATGAAGTATACTATTTTGGATTTGATTTATCTCATCATAAGCTTCGAAATGATATATTATGCGCCTAAAACGGACGCATGTAGCCCAAGTTATGACTTTTAGAAAATAGCTAAAATTTAGTGAGACATGCAATGGGACATGTGCCTGTCTCACAAAAAACTAGTGGGAACAAGTGAGACAGGCAAGTGGGAGTGGGACATATGTCTGTCTCACAAAAAACCAGTGAGAGCAAGTGAGACAAGCGCTGGTCCCACTGCCTGTCACACATATTCTGGGGCTTTATTTTTTGCTCGATTTTTTAGTATTTTCAATGATTTATCTTCATTTCTCAACTCAAACTAAGTATTTTAACAAATCACTTTGTTTTATTAATGAAAAATAACAATGTTTGCAACAAAACCCACTTTAATTTTGAACTTGGTTGAAAAAACTAATAGATTAAAAGTTTAGGTTATGGTAAGAGCATAAACTAACCTTAAGAAGTTCTCCAATTGATAATTATATCTTCAATTATACAATGCTTCTTTGATGGAATTTGTTGATTTATTGAGAGTGATGAAGTTTGTTGAGAATGATGGAGTTTGTTGAGTTGTTGAGGAAGATCGGTATTTAGTTGTGTTGGAATTGAAAAAGTGGCATGCCTTTATAAATTTGATGAAAATGATGAGGGTAATGTAGTCCAAAAATAAGATGTTTGGCTAATTATGATAGAAAAAAAACTTTTGAGGGTCAAAGTTGAAAAATGTAAAAGTTTGTTGGCCATTTTTATAAATTCCCCAACAAATTACTGAGAGCCCATGCCGTTGGCTGCGGATACCCATCAAATGTGGCAGAACTGCCAAAATGATGATCAATTGACCTATGATGACTACGTCCTGCAATTGATGATTAATTATGATTTCTTTTAAGGGAAAGTAATACTTTGGTTAGTCTAGCCAAAATCTTTATTTTTACAGGAATTGCACTCAGCCATACTATTGACATCTTTGATGCGAACGGAATAGTATATTTCTTGATTGATTTGTTTTACAGTACAGTTTGACGAATTTATACATGATTGAGGAGAGAGAATCTACGCTAAGAGTACTCATAGCCATCGTAGACAAGCCTTGTACTAGTTAAGCCTTTGGCCAAGGCTGTGCATATTGCGAGATTAATATCAAACTGATTTCCAGTAGATTTATTACTTATTTGGTATAGCTTATCTAATGATCATAAATGTCTATTTAATTTTATATGTTTTTATAATAATTTTTGTTATTGTTTGGTTATTTTCCTAGTAGAATTTTTTAAATTTAAATAAGATATATTGTCAATACTAATAAAAACTCAAATTTTGGATTTTTGCAAATAGAGATTGAAATATTTTTTTTAAATATTAAAATATTTCATACTTATTTGATAATTTTTTTTATTCTTTTCATAATATAATTTTAAAAACTTATCTGTTAAAATAATTTTATAAATTTTTAATAAAAATTCTTATTAATAATCAAACAACTAAAATTTTTTAATAAAATCTTTATTTATAAAAATTCTATTTAAATAAGTTTCACTTAAAAAACCGTAGCAAATGGAGCTTTATTATTTTCTTTAGAAGCCCTTGTGACCTTGAGTTGAATCTTATCACATACATCCAGTTCACCTCTCCCTAGCTCGATAAGGAGCATAAGCGCTATAGGATTGAATAGATAACTGTACGAAACTGTTTGGAAATGGTGCATGCAGTTAGTTAATTAATTGTAGATATTTAAGTAGATTATGGCACTAGGAGAATATATGCAATAATTGAAAATAGATTTTTGACTTGATATATAGCGTAGCAGATAAGTTACAATATATGTAACTTACATCCACCTATAAATATATTTTTTATATGACTCAATTGTTATCAATTAAATATTAAGTTATATAAAAACTATTTATAAATTGATATGCATAAGTTACAATATATAATTCGTTGGCAATAATTTATTACAGCAAACTAGTAGCAATAATAGAGTCTTGATTTTCTTTTAAAATATTATTTCATTTTTGGAAAATTTCGTCTGAAACGGCCAATAATGTTCTAGTCTTATGCACATCTTGCAACTTGCATAGAACAGTTGAGATAGTAAGTCTACCGAATAAAGTTTTGTCATTTGGCAGAATTGCGGATCTTACTTGAAACCCACGCCAAATTTAAAATTTAAAAATAGTAGATTCCACTTGGGACTCACTGCTCTGCTAAATCCGAATGCAAAACTTCATTGTCTGAACTTGTCCATTTTATGCCTACGATAATTTGTTAATTACCACCGTTTACTTTAACCGGAATGTTTCCTCTTGCTCATTGCAAACAAATAAAAGATGGCCTAAAAAAATACTAGGCTAGCTTCGCCACTAATGGTGGTCTTTGAAATTTGTGATTTTTTTTTGTAAATCAAGTGTGGGTGATTTTCTTGCTGTTGTTGTTGCCATTGATTTTGATTTTATATGATAACATGCAGAAGTTTAAAATTTTGATAATTGCAATTTGGAAATTTTTTTAGGGGTTAATCTTTATTGTAGATTGTGAATTTATTAATTTAAGAAAGTGAGGGCGCAGATATGAGAGAAAAATTTTTAAAATTATTTTTATGTATTTATTTATTTTTTATTAATTTAATATGAATATAGTTAATAGAGACTATGTCGCTGTCAAAGGTATTGCAATATCTTTGACAGTCAACACTAGTCAACCATCATATTTAACAGATTTTAGGGGCTAGTTGAGGGGATAATTGAAGAAAATGAAACCACTAGAGCCGGTACGGGCACTTTTGTTGAGCTTGAGTACCATTTCTAGAACACGTATCATTTATTCAGCTACTTCTTTTCAAGTGCTTTTGTTTTCCTCCACCTGATGATATTGAGAATGAAAATGATGATCTTCTTGTAGTGGCTCAGTACAAAATGAGAAATACTTAAGGATTTACAAAATTTGTTTGATTTTGTGCATGAGTAATGCGTTCAGCTTTTGTATTTTGGATGGAAAGTGACAATGTATATAGAAAGTGACAATGTAGCACAGCAATTAACCGCATTTTATATCAGGTTGTATGTAAAGAAGTTGAAGCGTGAGAGAATTGGTTGACCTTTATTGAAACTGAAACCATAAATTTATACAAGACAGTACGTAAGATTAAAGGAGCAAGTGGCCTAAACTTAAGCTATTGTTGTCCTAACTAATGGCCAAATCATAGCCACTAATGCATGACATTTATGTGCAGCTAGCATAAAAGGAATATTTATAAAAGAATTAAATCATTGAAGATATTCTATAGAGATAATCTAGACGTTGGAAATCCCTTTGATAGTACTCTGCATTCTGCAAATTAATCTCCATGATTTTCCAATGATTGAGTTCTTTCCGTAAATTGATCTTCATGATTTTCCAATGATTGAGTTCTTTCCTTATCATCCTCCCTCAAGCTGGAGGGTGGAATGCAGTGAACTCCCAGCTTGTATCGAAACTGAAGGAAAGATTGCTTTGGCAGTGGTTTTGTAAATACATCAGCAATTTGTTTTGTAGAGGGCAGAAACCTTGTAATGAGTGCTCCTAGTGCGACTTTTTCTCAGACAAAATGGTAATTGATTTCAATAAGTTTGGACCGAGCATGAAACACTGGATTGATAGTCATATGTAGTGCACTTAGGTTATCACAAAATAGTTGTGGTGGTTGATAGAGGGGAATGCCAATATCACGTAGGAGGAAAGTAAGCCATGTTATTTCCGCTGTAGTTGAAGCAAGAGATCGATATTCTACTTCAGTGTTTGACTTGGAAACTGTTGGTTGCTTCTTTGAGGACCAAGAAATACAATTAGATCCCAAGTATATACAACATCCAGTTGTGCTTCTTCAAGTTGTTTTACAGCCACCCCAATATGCATCACAAAAACCATTTAAAGTTAGAGAGCTTTGAGAGATAAAACGAAGTTCGTAGTCCATTGTTCCCTTGAGGTATCTAAGTATCCTTTTTACTGCACTTAAATCGCCTATTGTGGGGCTTAGAAATTTTTGACAGACTTTGTTCACAGCTTGAACAATGTCTGGTCTGCTAAAAGTTAAATATTGAAGTGCCCCCACTAGTTGTCTATACTCGGTAGGATTAGTGTGCTTGTTGTCTCTAGGTTTGTGCTGATCCTTTATAGCCATTGGAGTATTGAAGTAAGAGTAGCTAAGCATTTTGGCACGGCACAACAAGTCCTTTATATATTTTGATTGCGCAATAAATATTCCACCCGAGATATATTTTATTTCTAAGCCAAGGAAGTAGTGAAGTCGCCCAAGATCTTTTAACGCAAATTCGGTGCTAAGCTTATGAATTAGATTGTTGATGAAGTCATTGTTGTTTCCTATTATTACTACGTCATCTACATAAACCAACATTAGAACAATTATTGTGTTAATTTTGTAAATAAAAAGGGAAGAACCAGCTTTGCTACAAGTGAAACCAATATAGAGAAGAAATTGAGATAAACGATCAAAGCAGGCCCTAGGTGCTTGTTTGAGACCATAGAGAGAACGTTGTAATTTGCAAACATGGTCAGGTTGCTCAAGACTTTTAAATCCTGGTGGTTGTTCCATGTAGATTGTTTCCTTGAGAAATCCATGTAGAAATACATTCTTCACATCCAGCTGTCTCATTGTCCAATTTAAAGTGACAGCAATCACAAGAATTAATCGTATTGTTGTTGGCTTCACCACAGGCCTGAAAGTTTCTTCAAAGTCCAATCCTTCAACTTGAGAAAATCCTTGAGCTACCAAGCGAGCCTTGTGAAGGTCCACAGTTACATCTTCTTTGAACTTTGTTCTAAAGATCCATTTTGATCCTATGACATTCACATTCTTTGGCCGAGGAACAAGGGACCATGTTTGGTTTGTGTTCAAGGCATGAATTTCTTCCTCCATTGCTCTAAACCAGCATGGAATTTTGAGTGCTGATTTGTAAGTTTTTGGTTCTGTCGATGAAGGAGCATGTTGAGTGACCAGTGCCATATCACTAGCCAATGCGGGATTCTGTTTCAATTTATGTCGTGTAATCATGCTATGTTTGTTGATTGAGGCTTCGGCTTGGTTAATATTTGAAGCATTTCTTGCGCCTAAAATATTTTCAGAAATGTTAGTATTTTTAGGAATAACTAATTCAATGAATAAGTTTTCTCCTAACCCATTAGGATCATGAACATGAAAGTGTTGTTGCGAGTCAGCCACATCCATTTGATCGACAATTGATGGTTCTGCATTTTGGTCATGTATGAGTTGTTCTTGAGGCTGGCTATTGTTTTGTTCTTGTTGCTGTTGTTTTGTGATATTAGTAGATAATTTGAGATCGTTTCATCAATATTATGAGGCTACTCGACAAAGGCATTAATTTCCTGGTTTGTTGGGGCATCTAATGCTTCACAGCAAGTATCATGGCATGGTGGATGACGTGACATTATCATATTTTCCTTAGAAGATTGATGATTTATCTCCTTTGTTTCCTTGCTCCATTGTGACATATCTGGGAAAGTTGTCATCTTTGGAATAATAGGCTGCAAAAGATCATCTTTATTAATATTTTTATTGAAAGGAAAACATAATTCATCGAATACAACATGCCTATAAATGTAGACTTTACTAGAAACAGGATCTAGACACCGATAACCCTTGTGATTCGAACTATAACCAATGAAGATACATGAGTACGTCTTTTTGGAGAATTTATTCTTACCATATTTCCTGAGCTATTGAAAACATCTACAACCAAAAATTCTTAAGAAAGTATAATTGGGTTGCCTTTTATACAACTTAAAAAATGGGCTGTCCATTTTTAGAGTTGAGGAAGGCATTCGGTGGATTAAGTATGTTGTTATTAGGAAGGCATCAACCCAAAGTTCTAGAGGCAAATTTGCTTGAAATAACAAGGTTAGGCCTGTTTCCACCAAGTGTCTATGTTTCCTTTCTGCAATGCCATTTTGCTCAGGCTTGTGAGGGCAAGAAAATTGATGGAGAATTCCGCATTTTGTAAATGATCTTTCAAATTTGCTGATTGGAATTCTCTTCCCCCATCACTTTGGAAAACCTTAATTCTTCTATCAAATTGGTTCTCTGCAAAATTTTGAAACTTAAGGAAACAATCAAAGAAGTCAGATTTATTTTATAATGGATACATCCATGTAAAACGAGAATAATCATCAATAAAAATTACATAAAATCTAAATCCTTAATTTGACAAAGTAGGAGCAGGACCCCATAAGTCACGGTGTATCTTTTCAAGAGGAAATTCTGCAATTTTATTGGAAGATTTAAAGGGAAGTTTACAACTCTTTCCCATTTGACAACTAATACAAATAGACTGAGATTTTGTCCAACTAGAAACATCTATAAGGTGTTTCTCTTGGGATATTTTAGAAACTTTAAATGTGGATAGCCCACCCATTGATGCCAAATGGTAAAAGGTGCTTTATTTCTTGCAACTATTGTGAATGCTTGCTCTATAGAGCCATCAAGAGCGTATAGCCCTCCCTTTTTATGTCCTTTGCCTAGAATCCTACCATGTTGATCCTTAATCACAAAATTTTTTGATGAGAACTCAATAGTACAAGAATTATCATTAGTAAGCTTTCCCATAGATAAGAGATTTTTCTTAATATCAGGAACTACAAGCATGTTTTTAAGGTTTAAGTTACCATGGTTTGTTTTAATATTAGTTTCACCAACATGAGTAATTTTCAGGCTTTCTCCATTGCCTACATATAAGGATGGTGCAATTTTTGTTTTGTTACCTGAGTTGTTGGTGATGTGTGCTGTAGCTCTTGAATCATCATAAAAATTGGGATCATTGTCTTCATCCTCTATTTGCATGGCAGCAAGTGCACGAGGAACATCTTCAGAGGTGTATGCATAATTGAATCTGTTCCAGCATTCAAGAGCGGTATGGTTAGCCTTAAAACAAATTTGACAAACTATTTTACCACTTTCTGTTGCTTCATGCCGTGGCTGTTGTTGTTTGGAGGATTGTCCATTTTGGTTACCTTTGATTTCATTGTTATTTGGTGCTTTTTGATTTTTATTGTGCACTCCATTATTTCTACAACGTCCAACTTGTGCAAAACCTCGACCTCTAGAGTTGAACCTGCCACCATTGCTTCTCCCTCTACCACGTTGGCTTAGAAAGGCTTGTTGAATTAAAAAGGCATGGTCATAATTTACTTGTTGTTTCCTATCATCCTTTTCATTGAGAAGCGTTTGTTCATGGCCTTGCAAAGCGAGAACAAACTGGTTAAATGAAGGATAAGGAGGTTTTGCAAGCATTTCTACTCTGAAATCTTTATACTCCATTCCGAGACCCCTTGCCAGTTGGAAGACCTTATCCATGTCATCCAATGGTTTGTTTACTGTAGCTAGACTATCACAGATGGTTTTGAATTTCCTAAGATACTTATCCATTGTGAGTGATCCCTCTTTCAAGGTTTGCAGCTGATCTGTTAAGTGAACCACTTTTTCTCTTGTCATGGGCAGCAATTGCTCTTCAAGAGAGTTACAAACCTCATAGGCAGATTCTGCTCCAATGACCATTCCAAGCACTTCTTCAGTCATGTTTCCTAGTAACCAAGAGGTTAAAAGGCTATCATTATTGATCCAAGTATCAAGCTTAGGATTCGACACCTTGTCGCCACTTTCATCTACAACTTCAGCTGTTGGCTTCTCTTTTTCTGTTAGATGGTGCAAAACTTGAAGGCTGCGAGCCAATGGCAGCACTTGCAATCTCCATAACAAAAAATTAGATGGGCTGAGTTGGATTGAGACAAGGCTGCTGTATTGGTGGAATGATTGAATATTTAGATAGGGTTCCTTGTTGGCCATTACTGAAAATCTAACAAGATACTCTGATACCATAAAGAAATTTAGATAGGGTTCCAATGATTGAGTTCTTTTCGTAAATTGATCTTCATGATTTTCCAATGATTGAGTTCTTTCCTTATCATCCTTTTCCTTATCAGTATGTATGCTAATTTTGATAATTAGAAAAACAAAGAAATTTATTGTTATGGGTATCTTTTATGCGATGCAGGTCCAGGAACGTAGTTTTAAAGGGGGAGGATGGGAATGCATTATTGGTGTGGCGTAAAAGCTCATTTAGTTATTTTTTTTAAGGTTAGTGTCCGTTGTATTTTTAAAAATATTCAAAACATTCTTACGGGGGTGGCTCAACTAATTTTGGGGCCTTAAGCAAATTGTTTCAATTAAGCCTTCAAAAATAAATAATTTTTTCTAGTTTTGTTAGATGCAAAATTATTAATCAAATTTTTATATTCTAATTTCGTTAATATATTTTTCTCAATAAATAACATAACTAATCCATTTAATCTTTTTACAACATAGTTGATCTTAAAAAATTTTTTATCAACTTTAATTTTCAAAAACGTCTTTCTGTAAAAGCAACTATCAATGGTATTGTTAATAATATTTTATAAGCAATATATGCATTTGGAAAAAGAATTAATTTTTTTTCAAATAATTAACTACATCAAGCGGCATATTCTTTTCACTTTGAAAAAATTCTTTTAAAATTCTAAGCTCTGCAAACAAATTTAAACCATTTATATCAGAAAGAGTATCATGTTTTAAAGCATTTTCAAGATTAACGCAATAAGTTTTTAAACCATCGTCTCTTAACAATTGTAATTTTTTGAAATTGAAATAAAAATCTAAACAAATTCTCATACATTTGAAATTGTTCAAATCTACTCATTATTGTAGAAATAGTCTGATCTACTATGTATATAAAGTAATTAATGTTAAAAGACTTTCAGGAGACAAAATTCTTTCTTCACTAATAGTTTCATCAATTTTTTTTATGAATTACACATTTTTCATGAATTACGCTTTTTTTTTCTTTCTTTTCTAATAGTTTCATCAAATTTGTTTTTTCTACGAATTACACAATTTTCACTTGCAAATTCTTTAGTTGAAATTATAGCAGACATGAATCCATTATCTCTATACCTTTCAAAAAAAGAAATAAGACCTTCAAGCTGATCTATGGCAATATCAATATGCATATCTCCTTTTTGCAAAATCTTACTAACAGAGTTAACGATAAATGATATATCATACCTAATATGAATTCAAAATTTTCCAATTCATATGCTGCTAAGCACTTAACTTCACTCCTTATTTTAGAATCCTTCAATACAATGTTGTACAACTCTAGAAAATGAAATACCTCAAAGTTAAGAATTAGCTATATCACAAAGCACTGAATTAAGATTATGGCAACCACATGAGTATAAAATGCTCTAGAATTGACTTATAGTCTTTTTTGTACACCTTGGTGTTTTCCGTTCATAACAGAACCATTATCATATCCTTGTCCTCGTACATGATTAATGTCAAGTTCAAGAATTTTTATTATATCTATGAGTTCATTAAAGAGAGCTTTCCAAGTAGAGTCATCAACTTTTAAGAATTCCAAAAAATATTCTTCTATTTTTATTGGGTTTGTTGAAGTGTCTACACATCTTAATACAATAGACATTTGTTCGTGATGCCTTGTATCTGGGTTACAATAAAGTATAATTGAGAAATATTTTACTTTTTTAATATTATTAATTATTGCATTTTTTATTTCAAGCGCTAACATTTGTATCAATTCATTTTGCATGTTATGCCCAAGGTAAATGATTATGAATTTAACCATTTTTAATACGTCTAACATGTTCTTGCATTGTTGGATCAAATTTTGTAATCATTTCAATTAAACATAAAAATTTTCCATTGTTATCTTTGTAAATTTTTTCATTCTTTTCATGAAATGCTAAATTATTTTTAGCAAGACGTTTTACAATGGCAATAATTCTTATTAGTACTTTTTCCCAATGATCTCTTTCTTTATTGATTTTTTCTTGAATATCTTTGTCAATTGTTCTTTTCTTCAATAATCTTACTTTTAATTCAACCCATAAGTTCATATTAGTAATATGTTCATTTCTAATTTCATGTTCATTGCTTGTTTCATGATTTTTAATTTTGACACTAAGGTTTTCCCAATCATTAGTTCCTTTGTTAGTTGGCTTTTATTGGAGTTTGTATTGAATAGTTTGCAGCAAAAACAATAGACTTTATCAAAATCTTTTGAATAAACTAGCCACCTTCTATTATATTTTTCTCCATTTGATAGTTTTTTAATGTAATATGTAATAGAGAAATGCCTAGGAAATTCATCCTTTGGACAAATTAAATCATTGTTCTAATTAGAACTTTCTCCACTAGGAAATCTCTTAACTTATTATTTATATTTTTCCATCTACCACGATCATAACTATTATTTGAAAAACAATACTCTTTCAAAATTTTCAGTTTCATCTCTAGTGTTACCTTCATTCATAATTTTATTACAAGAAGGAATGGTCTTTTTTTGGGTTTTTTTCTCAATTTAAAAATAATTAGCCGAAATCCATCATGCTCGAAAATGTTACATGTTTTGACAATAATTCAATAGATATTCAGAATTAACCATGTAGAACCACCATAATCTCAGAATTTCTACAATTTAAATCTTCAAATAGCCAACAAATATCCTTGATGGTTGAAAAAATTCATTTAAGAATCGTTCAGATTACATAATATGGAGGTAATTACATAGTATGGTGGACCTTAACCTACCAAATGATAATAAGAAAAGACACAAAACTTTTACACGTACAGCTGTCGTTCGTGATTGGTGGTGGTTAAGATTAAAATAATTTATCTTACAAATATTGCCAACAAATATTGACTGCCAACGCCATTAGCATTAGATACTGATCAAATGTGGCCAGAATGCCAAAATGATGATTAATTAATTAGCTTTTGATGACAACGTCTTACAAATGATGATAAAATATTATCCTTTTTTAAAGGAAACTAATACTTTCTGTTTGGAGAGAAATCTTGAGTGCTAATGTGAGCCAATACTTAGTGACATGTGACAAAGAAAGTTAGCAAAGTGAAGTCAGCTTGTTTGACTGAATGGCAATATAACTGTCAAAAGTCAAAAGATAAGCTCTCTAAAAAAAATGGAAGCTTCAGTAAATATGTCGAATGTTAAGGGATATTATCTTAACACAAATTTTGGTGGTTAGAGCATATGAACAGCACACACCACCGTGAGAACGAATGAAATATATATCTTCTTTTTGGGTAAGCATAAAGAGCCAATAGGATCCTCTAAAAAACAGCAAGAGTGCAAGACCACTGCATCAGCTTCTGCCACATGGCAAGGAGCAAGGATCTCATTAGGGATAAAAGGATTAATTGCTCACCAAATTTATTTGGTCACTATCAATTGAACAAAAGAAAATGACGAAAATAGCCCCACTTGAGGAAGGTAGCACCAATAGGAAATCTCCATGCGGCAGAAAAAAGATGAAAATGCCTCGAGGGCACCTATCTTATAAATTTAGCTTAAGACACTAGAAAAAGGGGATTATTTACAGATTTGATTCCTTGCTTGAGAGGCTACTTCATCTTCTTCTTCTTTCTCTATTTTTACACCTCCATGGAAAATTTCGACCATCTCATCTCTCAAAGAAGTTTTTTCTTTATTTTTCTCTTAGAAAACTCGCCAATCTCTATAAAATCCACATCTTTGTCATGTTATTACTAACCATAAACTATCTTTATTAAGGTTTTGTTGATATTGTAAAAAAAATCATGTAATATTCTCATACATAGTAAATTAGAGATTATTACTCCCATTAATATAGGCCAAAGGGCCGAACCACATAAAAGCTTGTGTGTTAATTATTGTTTATAATTATTTTTTGCCTATTACGATGCTCTTGATGCTCAAATCATGTCATATATGAGTTCATGTTAGTTATCCAATGAGCTCCATAGATAAGCTTTCTAGAGTTATGCTTGAGTTCACCAAAGCGATCACATAAGCTTTCTTAAGCTCCTCATGTCAACTCTCAAAATTAACTCTTATGAGCACCATTGAGCTCTCCTATCAGTTCACCTCTCAAATCACCTTAGTTTACCTCTCAAATTATCTCATTTCACCTTCTAAATCACCTCAACTATATATTCTGCCCAAAATATTAGAAAAACACACCTCAACCTTTACCAGCCAATCTTCCTGTAAATATAATTTTTTTTTTGTTTTAATCTAATTAGACTTAGATCTTGAGAGAATAACAATCTAATGATTTGAATCGATCTTAACAAAAAAATCGATTAAAACACTTTTGTTAATCACAAAATGATTACATTCATAATTTCTACAAGAATTTTATCCGCCATACAACCAGATTATTTACAGTTAGGAATTTGAGTTCAATTGAAACCAAATACCAATATCTTGAAAATGGTGCATGCAATTAATTAATTGTAGATAAGTAAAATAATGGCTATGATTCAATTTTGCGAGTTACCTAGGAGCAAATATGCAATAATTGAATATAGTTTTTTTTACTTAATATATAATTTGTTGGCAATAATTTGGTACAAGATAAGAAAGAAGTAGCAATAACAGGAGAAAAATTTGTATATAAGTGTTCTGTCGAGTGGTCGAATATGGCAGAGCACCACTGGATCTCTTTGTTTTAATTAACAAAATTTATATCTTATGGATAGGTATAAAGTAAAACCTATTGTTGGTGACATCTTGAAATCCAATATGGCAGAGCACCACTGGATCATCATTTCATTTAGAAAATATGGCCAGAAACTGCCAAGAATGTTGTAGTTTCTCCCGACCTCAAGGCTGCAAGCCTTTAATAATTTGTAAATTACAGAAGTTTCTTTTCATTAGTATGTTTCCCCATGCATGCATTTGTTTTTCTTCTTTTTTTCTTGAAAGTCCAAGCATCGTTGTTTTTTGGTGTATGATATACCAAGTTAGCTCATCATTCTCACCAGATTTCCTTAGAAGGGAGTTGTTAGGCTCGAGACGAAATAGATTCTATGGATTGAGTCTGGTAGTGATGTTACTTAAGTCTGCTACATGAGGCTTATATTGTTTGGGAACCCATTCTAAAGATTTTGGATTTTCTCCAATCACTTGAATTCTTCTATTGATCATAAATATTCGAGATTGAATCCCCCTGCTTTCTATCTCTCAGATAGGGAAATTTTTTTAAATTAATATTTTTTATTACTGCATCTACATTGGGGTTTAATCAAGAAGAAATCAGGGTTATTTTCAGAATTATAGGGAGTTCATGAGAAAGTTTATAATCTTTATACAATTTTAATGGGATAAATAAAGAAAAGTTGTTTTAACACATATTCAAAAGGTTTTCAAAAGTTCAACTCCAATAAATTAAATCTGAATTTCCAAGAACTTAAAGGTTGATGATGGGTTAAAGCCCCTCATAGGCCTTAATTTAGTCTGTCCCTGTAGTTCAAGGTTAAATACAAAACTCAATATCTATATTCAATTAATGTAGTGAGGTAGCGTGGACTGATTTATGCATGAATCTAACTCTCATATCATATAAAAACTCATGAGCTCAACCCATATTTAAAAGAAAGGTCAGGAGTTAAGAGGTGTCCAAGCCTATAAACTTAAGATCTACTCTCGACTGATATCTGTGATATTGTCACTAACAATTGATAGAATATTAAATTTCTTCCACCATTTTCTTTTGCAAAATGTCACCATAACTACCAAAAGCATGGTGGTCTTCTGAAAAAAAAAAATTTCCCTCTCTAGTATGTGATAATATAGACGAACCCTGGAACAATTTAGGCAAGAGTATTGCTTTTCACACCCTTTTAATATACTTATATCACCACACTTTTGTAATAATAGTTCTATTATTACTAAGAAATACTAAAAGGACAAATATGAATTTGATTACGCTAAAATATCTTTACAAATCATGAATCTTAACCATTTTTTAATCCTATATATGACATAATCATTTTTGTTGATAAAATCAAAATAATATGAAGAAATAAATTATTTATTAACAAAAAGTTTATTATGAAAATAAGTTTACAAAATGTATTCTAAATGGGACAAAACTATAGTGCAACTATGGTACCATACCACAATTGCACCCAACCATTGGATGCAGTCACAGTTGTCGCCATAGTTGAATTTAATGTCTGAAAACATACCACAGTTGCACCATAACTGAACCCTTCTAAATGATAGTCAAATTCAAGAAAACTTTTATGATAGTCTTAATTTCATAAAAGAAAGAGATTACAAAAAATGAAAAGTGAGGTCTCTCAAGAGTTTAAAGGGGATGTTAGAAGCTCTACTCTTTAGGCAACTTTCTTGGCCTTAGCGCTAAAATTGAAAGTCCTGTCTTACTAGAGTCATAATGGATATCCTAATTTTTATTTATTTATTTCTTTTTTTAGGGATACATTTTGTTCGGAAGTAAACAAAGAAGATCTCTTGCACATCTCAAGGATCTTATAAGCTGAACTGAGCCAAATTGAGACATTGACACGATTGATAGGTAATAATATACCTATCATTTATTTAATTAAACATAACACAAAAAACAATACTGCACTTAACCAATAAGGTTGGGATTTCTTCCATATTGAGGGATAACAAGGAGATCAAGATCATCATTCATGATATCTTCATTAGCAATAGACAACCACACTGATAAGTCACCCTCTGACCACTTATTACCTGAAAAAATCATAGTAGAAAAATAACTTATAAATGCATATACTAAAATAAGAATTATAAAAAATATATATTAAAATTAAGTTGGCCGATAAACCTGCGTAGGCACTTTCCATTTTCTTCAAATCAGAAAGATCTCTGCTTATGGGAATCAAAGCTCAAAAGTAATTAAGTTCCTTTGAGATTTCTTGCTTCCGGTTTGATAATACATATATATAGAGAGAATGCGTTAGCGGACTGTGCCAAGGCATGATTGGCGCGTAGTTAAACCAATAGCAACAAATAGCTTTTTCTTTCAAAAAATTAATTTAATTCGGAAAATTTGGCTAGAACCGCCAAAATGTAGTTTTCACTTTTCTGAAATACTTTTTAATGGTTCACGTGCATCTTATTTCTTCAATAATTTGAAAATTAACGGCTGGATGTTAGCCATAGTTCAATTTGCGAGAATAAGGTGGGAGCTTGCTGGGTCCCATGCTCAGTGTCATGGGCGGCTAACAAAAATCATTCAAGGTCAGCATCAAAATCAACATGATTACATTTATATATTAAGATTTTACTTAATTAATGGGTCCGATTTGATATATATATATATATATATATATATATATATATATATATATAGAGGATACAAGAAGGAAAAGGGCTACCAAGTATAAATTAAGTGGAAACAAAACTCTTTATTTTTTTGTGTGATTAAAATAAGATGTATACTATAAATAAAATAGGTAGAAAAATAAATCAATAAATCTAATGCAAAAACTAACAATAAGAGATACATATTTTTATATGAGAAACTCAAAGTGAGAAAAATTACGGGAATGTAGTCTACTATATTAAGAATCTCACTATTTTTTACTTACAGTAACAGGCTAATAATTATTTTTCTAAAAAGTACATATCTCAAATAATAATTAAAGAGATAATAAAATAAAAACTAAGACCAATAAAATTATAGAGAGCAGAAACTTATCTTCATAATTTAGAAAAATAAAATAAAATTAATTTCACCGATCGCCAAATTAAATATTGAAATTACTAAAAATTGAAACCTTTACTGCCTTTTTTCTCTCTCTCCCGCCGCTTCTTTTTCACGCACGCATACAGAAGGGCAGCGGCATTCACTTGGTTTTATAGGCAAATTTCATAGCAAGTGTCAAATATCCCCTTCAATGTTTCTTTAATTACTTAATTACCTAAACTTATTTAACTTTGGACTTTTAAACCCCCAAATGAGATGGACCCAACAACTATTTTACATGATTCTTGCATTAGGTATCGCAATCCAAAGCCAACATATAATAGAGAAAACTACTAATAAAGTTAATAATTTCTTGTATTCTAATCTTGATCTTTAATATAATAGTTAGAAAATTATGAGTGGAAAATTATCATTATTCTTTCAAGTAGGACAATTGGCACCCCTTATTTACTCTTGTGAAACCCTTTTTTTTCTAAAAGCACCAGCTACAAAAATTTAAAAAAAAACATTACCACTAATAACAACCATGGGTTAATTCCAAAATAACCTTGCTTATTTCTTCCTAATGAAGACCTAAAAAACTTTACGGAAAGATAACACAAGACAGTAAAATTATCCTGTTTAGTGTATTATTATATAGATCTTCAATCAAAAGATAGGAGCTATAGACTTTCCCATGGCGAGTGCTTATTTGCAAAAGAAAAAATTTCTTATGAACTTTCCTAATAAAACTAAAACTTAAATGATTTATTTCTTCTAAAGTTATTTGTCTACATGATCCTTTATTTAGGATTTCGAGAAAAGAATTCCTTATAAGTTTGCAGCAAAAATGTAGATAAGAAGTTGTTGGAGAAAAATACATTTTTTTAAATTTTTTTATAAAACCTTTTAAGATCGCTCTCATACAATATATAAGAATTTGTAATCTAAAAATCATACCTTGAAAATCCGATTTGACTTTTTCCGCTGAAGTGATTTAGCCTCTCAGATCACAATCTGTCACAGCTACGCCTATTAGATCATGATTTGTCACCACCACACTTATTAGATCACGAATTGTCACCAATGATCTTTCAAGTTATGACTCAGGTTTAATCTGCACTTAACATGTGGGCGCCTTTATCACTACCAAAATAACTAGCACGGGAAAATTTTTCTCTCAACAGTAGAGAAAAAAAACTTTTTCTCTGATGTGTATAAAGTGACTGCTCTCTCTTTTTGGAGAAAATAAGTTCTTTTATATTTCTTTCTAATGGAAACTCTAGGCTCCATACTTATTTATTTTTTAATTCTATTAAATCCCTTTTAATTTAAATTAAAAAATAATTAAAATAAAAGTCACTTTATTTGTTCTTGTATTGTAGGGGCCTCCTTGTAAAATAACACAAGACCCCTTACATTCAAGCATATTAATGGAGCCAATAGGCTTTTGATCCAAATAGCTAATTATCTTGCTTATTAATCCAGTAATGGTGCAGTCAATTAAATGAGCTAACTCGGTGATCATTTGGGAATATACATTAGTGGCTATAATGATTAGGCCTATAATTAAAATAGCTCAATTATTTAATTCCAAATCTACTCCACTAAAAGATTGGAACTGACCTCCATAATTGTATGCTCGAATAATAATTTGTCCCAAGCCACATTGATTTCTTTACTATATAATCATTTGCACCGCATCGTTAATTAAATCGATATCTCAACTGTCCAATCAATTTAATAATATCTTATTCCTTGATACTTACTATTTTTTTCTAATGATCATTTTCAACATACTAAATATGTTGACACACTCTGGCCAGAAATTTCTATGATCAAGTGACAAAAACCCATCAAGAGATGTGTTGTACAAATTCTATATTGTTAATCTATGACTCCAATACTCATAAATGCTTCCACCAAGATACCAGGTAATCTTGACCACAATTGTGTGTCGGACCCATTGGTAACTCAAATAGAATAACAATTGCAATTATAAAATCATAACTAACTCAAGATTAAGATTATAGTAAAATCAATACCTATGAGATTTAATAAGTCTGACAGTCCTTTCAAAGTTAATTAAATTTCATATGTAATCTTGTTCAATATAGTTGTACTACATCAATAAATTCATACATGATTAAGACAAATCATTCAATGAATTCATTACAATCTATACCTAAATAAAGTGCCTAATTTTATTTATCAACTGCGAACTAAATTTATTTAATCATAAAATAACTTGTATTTATGTCTTTTGTGAATCAACACGGTAATCACATAAATACATATAATATAAATAAATGGACTTTGATCAAAATATCGATGCAATTAAGATATTGAATAAAATACCTCATTAATTTTATTAATCAGAAAAAATATTTATTACAATTAAATAAACATATATGCTTTTAAAGAGTATATTTTCCTAACATAAGTAATTGTAACAATAAAGGGTTTAAAGAGAAATTTGCAGTAGGGTGTCATGAGGGACAAAACCCAAACGATAGCGTCTCATAGATCTGGCAAAATCGACATCGATTAGAGGTGACAATTACTGCAGATTTTTGGGTTTTTTTACGATGGTCTCTGGCCATTTTTCGACGACTGATGACTGAGGAATGACCAGGGGCTCTTGGAGATTCCATTGGTACCCTCTATTGCTGGTGAGAGGGCTAGAATCGAGGTATGTAGTGTTAAGAGAGAGAGGGATCTATGAGAGAGAGGGACTTAGTAAATTTTCATTTGCGGATATGTTGTAGGTTCGTTGTCTTAGTCATTTTTTAAAGAATAATTTAAACATTTAACAAAAAAAAATTACAGCTAACTTAAACGGCATCGTTTTAAAAATAATCTAAATCCATATTACAGAAACATGACTTATATTTATCGTTTGTTTATGTCTTTAAGTCATGAATTTATCATGAATTCATGATATATGTATATATTTCATGAATCTATCATATTTTCTTGATAAATTCGTGACATAAAAAGATAAGTCATAGAATTCATAAAATTTTTGCCATCATTCAGTGTTATTTTAGTAATGAAAATTGCTTTTAAGCCTCTCAAAAATGATCCCTTGCTTTTAAACCTCTCAAAAATGATCCCATGCGAGCCCTTACTAAAGTAATAAGCCACTATTTCACAATAAGTATGAGAATATAAAGGAAACTTGAAAAAGAAAATAAAGGAATAACTCTTTGTAACAAAATATTATAATATACGCTTTTATTTTGAAATTAAGTAATCATTATACAGGAGGTTATACAATAGAAGGAATGTTTGTGAATTATAATCAATAACGTTCTTTAAATCCAATCATAATTTTCGTAATGGTCTTAATTAATAAATGCATATATAAAGCTGATAGAGGCGAGCTCTGCAAGATAGTGCCCTGTAACTATGGCTCTTGGGTGTGATTAAATCTTCATGTCTCGACAACCGGTCACAGTTGAATCTTCCAGAGATGAGAATTTGAATGTGTAACATTTGTTATCACCAAATCATGTAAAAATATCTATCACCAAATCATGTAAAAATAACTTTAAGTTTACAAAAATAGAATTTCGAATACCTTTGCATATATCACAGATTACAGAATACATCAAACCAGAGGTTTAACTTGCTCTACTACCAATTATTGGTAGCTCCCTTTTGTAATAGATATTTGATGCCTCTAAGCCTTCTGTATTGTCCAGTGATGGCGCAGCTCCCTTTTTTGTTTTTTTAGGATGAGATTACGGACCATACACACACACACACACATCAAAGATGATAGCAATCGGTATGAAGTTATCAAAGCCATTACATGGTATTGACACGTCTTAAATGTGTGGATGACTTCCAAGCATAAGAGTATCTTGTTAAAATAAAGATCGATGAGCCCGAGATCGATCCATTAAAAAAAGATTTTATTTGTTAGTTTTCTTTAATTTATCTAAGAATTTAAAATATAATTTAAATACCCGCTAATTAATTTAAGAGAAACTATGAGAATAAATTAATTAGGGTTATGAATCTACTCTTAGTAATAATTATAATTTAATAAATTCTTCTCAATTTATTTTGTTTATTGCCCAAAAATTAATGTATAAATTATTGTTATTTTCTAATTAATTTTATTATAGATTAAGTACTTAGTATGACAAAATTTAATTTGTCTACAATAAATCAAGGTTTCAAAATATAAAATATGGATAAAATTAAATATAAAATAATTTAATTTATAAAATTTAAAATAGAAGTTAATTAAGTCATATTTTCTACTAAGATTTTCACGTTACTCTAACTATAATTATTTAGCTAAGCATAATTGAAATAAAAATAATTATTAAAACTAAATTACAATTAATTAAAAATAATTAAGACTGAAAATAAAATTAGATTTATTTATGATTACAAAGTCTGAAATGTATTACATGAAAATTAAATATAAAGGAAAAAAGAAGAGATTTTCCTCTGCTTTCCCTGGGATTTTCATCTGCTTCCGTCTTTTCTCTCCTTCCTTTCTTTCTTTCCTTTCTCTCTCTTTCTTTCCTTCCTTTTTTCTCTTTCTTTCTTTCTTTCTTCTCTCTTTTCCCCTTTCTCCTGCTGAGCTCTTCTCCCTTGAATTTTTCTCCTTTTTATGGCCTCATTTCTTCACTATTCTTCAATTATTTTATTATTGTTGTTGTTGCTCAGTCCATCTCATTAGGGTGGCTCTAGCCCAATTTTTATAAGTTTGGGTAATTAAGCAACTAAAAAAATTTAAAGGGGGTTAAAATAGGTTTTGGAAAAGCGCTCTAAATGAATAAGAATAAAAAGCAATCGGCAGAAACTTTTGTAAATGGAAAAAGACAAAAGAGTGAAGAAGACAGTGTCCCGCTATTATAATTTGGGGTCAAGATATTTAATTTTTGACTAGTTGTTCAGAAGGTAAAATTAACTCTATTTTCTCTCAAATTTTGAGAGTAAGCTCCTAGCATTGCCCTTTATAATTCTACTAATCTTGATTTTTGTTTTATCCTCTCTTTGTCAATTATTTGAGATATTCAATTGTTTAAAAGACAGATATTAGGTTGTTACTGTAAGTCAAGATTATTAAGATTCTTGATATTATTAGCCTTTAATATTATCTAAAGAAAATCTTATGTTGTAATCTCATTAATATAGTGGACGATTATATCAGACTATGGTGCCTTGGTTTTTTCCCAATTTGAATTTTCTAAAAAATTTGTGTCTCTTTTAGTTGATTTATTACTTTGAACTGTATTAGTTTATTTCTCTACTTATTTATTTATTGTACACATCATGTTTTAATCATACATACTAGAAAAATGTTTTGTTTCATCTCAACTTGTGTGAGTTCCTTTCTTAACAATTATATTTTACTATTTTTTTTTTGCATAATTGAAAAACAAAAGGACAAACAAGTGGTGGCTGCCACTTGCTTTTCTTGCAAAGCATCCCCTTTTTTAAAGATTGAAAACATTATTTAAGTTTATATTAATGCAATCCATTTTTTTATCTCTTGCTTTCGGTTCCCATTTCTCTTTTTTCTTGAAATTTATTTACGATATGAAATTAAGATAAAATCAACATACTACAACTTAATTTAATATAAAATTATGTTAGGAGAGCATTAAAATAATTTATAAGTTAAGAGCACATTAATCCACAAAAAACAATAAGTTAACCTTATTAAATGCATAGTTTCTAGCGTTAATCATTCACCCTAACTAACTTATTGCTAGATGCTAGCAATCAACGTGATAATATCAAGCAAGCAAATTTGAAATGCAAATTTTTTTTTGGGGGAACAATTGTGTTTATTTTTTAAATTAGATTAATGATAACAATTAAATAAATGTATAAGCTTTATCTCCGACTTCAAAAAAATAGTTTTTTTCACAAAATATCAATTAAGTAAACTCATACAAAATGATTAGTTACCAAAGCAACATTAATTAAACCACTCTCAAGAATGACATATGAAATTCCAAAATCTAATTGGTAAGAGTGACACTCTCAAAAAGAGAATAAACCCAATAAAAACAGTCACTCCATAAATTGAGAGAAAATTGAAAAACAATATCGCACACTCTTACTAGTATGAAAGAATAATACATGTTAGCATATATGTATCCATAATGTTGATTTTGATGATAACAAAAAAGATTAAGAATTATTAAGGTTTTAAAAGCTCAAATTATTTTTCATACATTTTAAACAAATCATTATTTTGATAATATAAAGTTTTATACTTAAAGGAAAAATGATTTTATAGAATTGGCTAGTTTTCAAGTTCATGGTCAAATTGAAAAAAGTTTTAAAACTACGGAAATGGACCGATTTGTAAAGTTTTATGACGATTTGGGCCATAGTATAATTATAGATAGTTATGAGGCAAAAATATAATTTTAGAAAATAATTTCACTGTAGCAAATGACTAATCTTTTGTGAAAAATGGCGAACCAATAGTTTCCAGCAAGCATGTTTTGCAAAAGATTGTTAAAATGATGGTTCTGGAAAATAACGATGAACCGTTTATGGAAAAACGATGAACCGATAATTTTCAGATTGTTAACCTTGAACCGTTTAGTGATAACAGTTAAGCCAAATTTGTTTTGTAGGTCTCTGGAATTTAGCGGTGAAAGGGTAAGCCTAAACGGCAAACTGTTTATTTGAAATTCAGTGCAATGGTAACTTGGACCAGTCAAAACGGTTAACCACTAACGATTAGCGGAAAACCATTTTCGTGTAGAAAGTTAATAACGGCTAGTTTTCAACTCCAACTATAAATAAGCTCAATCCAATTCAAACAAAAATAGATCCAAGAGTTATCATTGAGCTTGCTATTGAGCATAAAACTATTATTGAGCTTTGAACTTATTTTTGTTTCTTTGATTCACACATTGAGCATTAATTTGTAATCAAACACATTGTGTGAGAGAAAATTCATTTGTAATCTTTATTCTTAAGAGGTTATAAGTGTTGGGATACACTTGAGTAAGAGATTGAGGATAATCTCTTGTTGTAAAGGTCTATTGACACCTTGGAAGTCAATTATAAGTGTTTGAAGTCTTGGGAGGCTTGGATAGTGAAATCTTCAAGCTCGGTGTGCTTGGAAGCGTAGACGTAGGTGAGGATTGCCGAACTATGTAAAAATCCTTGTGTTTGTTTTCTCTTCCCTTATTCTTTTATTATTATGCTTGATTGAATTTATTGTTTTTTTATTCCATTAAGGCATTAGATTAAATTGTTGTGTGGTTTGCTTAACTTAATTTTTAATAACTCAATTTACCCCCCTCTTAGGTTGCCTAGTTAGTATTTCAATACCCACGGCTTATTAAAAAAATGATCTCAAGTCAAACGAATTAATAGTAAAACCAATAATATTATTTTTATTCACTTTTTTATGCATCACAACACCTTTTAGTCCATATTATTAGCTTTAATTTTATTCTATAGTTCCCTAAAATCAAGAACTACTTTTATTAGAATGTAGAGTAAGCTAGGGATATGGGCAACAAAGAAAGGATAATAAGAAAAATAAAATATATGTTTGAAAAATAGAGATTTTTTGGAAATTGCAATGTGCTTTTCAAAGATTTTTTCTTCTTTTTTTTTTCTATTTTTGCATTATTTTATTATTATATTTTTAAATAGCATTCTTCTTTTTCTTCTTTTTTTTATTTGAATTGTACCATTTTCATGAAACATAATCATCTCTTTGTTTCCAAACATAATTGCGCGATGGAAAATGTAAAATATAAGGTAATACTCTAAATTGCGCGATGGAAAATGTAAAATATAAGGTAATACTCTAAATTGGAGTGGAATAGGATAATAGATTACCAAAGAAAAAGTTTTATATATATATATATAGATGGTTAGAAAAGGGTTAAATAGATTAAATATAGCCTTGTTGTCATATCTTAGGGCTCTAAATAGTCTATTATATTTACTAGTTCAATGGACTTCTAGATGCAGCTACACAAATTTTTTATTTTTTAAATTAATTTTTTTAAATGGTTGACTCTAAAAAAATATAGAGATCGTGTATATAATAATAAAATACTAAGCTGTGTAGGCACACAAGGTAACTCTCTAAGGATAATAGGTTGAAAAACTCACTTTAAATTTACTATGACATGCACATTCCTTCAAATAGCTCAATCAATTTCACATACAAAATGAAAAACATAGTGTAAACATAACTTAAGGTCAAAAATAATACAAATACAATATCAAAAAATACACAAAATATCAACACTTTTTTTGAATAAAACAAAATTTTTTATTTTTTAATAATTAAAATTTCTCAAAAAGATTAAAAATGTAATAAAAAAGAAGAATTAGAGTACTAAAATGGCCTGCAAAAGCTTAAAACAAGAGGACAAAGAAAAAGAAAAACATTTAATTTTGTGTTTTTTATTTTAATTTTTTTCAAAGAATAAACTCTAAGACTAAGAAAATACATTTCTAGAGTTACTACACTCTAAATATAATCATCTTCGAATTAAAATTTATCCAAGTTAGTTTTTACAAGAAAAATTAGTAAAAACATCACTAGCATTAAGACATTCCACAACTCTTAATTATTCCCTTCCCCAACAAAAGCGAGATATTGTCATCAATGTCTTAAAGTAAAGAAGTAGTGTTTAGAAGATATCACCTGAACATTGCAAGAAAATATTTAAAAGCGGAGAGTTAAATCTAATTTACACTTCTTACTAAAGCTACTGCTATCATCATTAGTCAACCAATCCAACGGCAAGGTCATGGGATATAGCTCTAATCTGTAAGCTTATAAAAGATCAAGTAACTCATTACCAATAGAAGCACAAATAAAGAGTTTTTTTCACTGAAAATAGAATGAAATAGTTCTTAATTGAATGGTTAAAAAATATTATCAAGCCATCATAAAAGTTATTAACATTTAACAAACCGATGAGCTTTTGATGAATGTTTAGATAGGCCTAAGATATAAATGTAATTAGTGCTTCTAAAGTTGCAAGATCTCTTGGTAAGAAAATAAAAGCGTCAGTATACTTTAATATTTTAAATATTAACTTTTGTATACTTGGGACAGCTAACACCTCTCTAATTAATGGGTCGGGTGAAAATCTCAAAGGTTTTAAGACTTTTAAAATGATGCCTACCACTTGACTTCCTACAACATAAGAAACTTTTAAGATAAGCTTGGATAACCCTCTATCATCCTCCATGTAACTAAGTTTAGTTTTAAGATTGGGTGGGATTAAAATCCCCTAACTCTATTGCACACCATCTTAACTGTAAAAGAGCAGCTGTAAATCCAAGATCGATTCTCATTGGAATCATTGAAGGATTGGAGTATTAGTGACAACTTTCAAATCTTCAGCAAGGATGAAATCCTCAAATTCTTAGCTCTTTTCGTCTAAAATGCCAACTTCTTCTTCACAAAGCATTCGCGTACTTAGCACCTGCAATTCTTCTATTGCAATGTTTTAGAAACCACGATAACATCTAGTTAAATCCCTTCTAGGGTAACATGGTCCAACAAATTTAACGCTTGATCAAAATCTCCATAATCCAATAGAATCTGGCATAAAACATGCCCAACTGGTAGTAATGAGACTAGTAATTCTTGACTAGGATAAGAAAACACAGTATAAGAACTAATGCTAGTACGTCAATTACAATGGCAAAAGGGTACCTTTGCAAGAGAAGTAAATATCATTGTATGTGGAAAAAACATATCAAGCACCATCATGGAAACAAGTGCAGAAGTAGATTTGAAGCATTTTATGACGCTACAGCAATCAAGCATTATGTTGTAAGTTGGAGCATTTGGTGGGATACCATAGGATTTCATGCATTTGAATATTTAGATTGCTTTGTGACTCTACATGTCAAACTAAATATAATTAGTTACCTCAATAGCTGAATTTGTTTCGGGTGGAAAATTGATATGAACCACTCTCGAATATTGATTTAAACTTCAAATCCCCATCCTAAAAAAAACATAAACCAGTCAGGACTCGTTGGTGGGGGTTTCGTTGAGAACCCTCCGAAACTTAAGAACAATAACACTCAAGGGTTCAAGTAAAATAAACAAGATAATGTAAGATAAATTTCGCTTTTTTTTTCTCTACAATGAAAGATGA
This sequence comes from Citrus trifoliata, assembly GCA_018350135.1. Taxonomy (NCBI): domain Eukaryota; kingdom Viridiplantae; phylum Streptophyta; class Magnoliopsida; order Sapindales; family Rutaceae; genus Citrus; species Citrus trifoliata. Next base: position 809 of record VKKW01000498.1, on the reverse strand, counting down.
TTTTCCTCTTTTCATTCCCTATTTTTAGTTCCCCTCCCCTGTTGTCCACTGTTTGCTTAGATACCCCTTAGGAGGCAGACGGTTTTATTCCTCTTAAGAGTTGCTCATCTTCCTAACATTGATAGTGTTCACATGAAATAATTGAACCCAACATTAGTACTCAAAATACATATACAAAGTATGAACATACAACTCATAGAGCAACAATTACAAACTATAACTAAGTCATTGGGAGTACTTACATCTTAAGCTTCAATAAGGGAATGCAACACTGTATTATAAATTGGCATTGCTAAGAAAGTTTTGCTATCATGGAAAAGGTTCTCTGTGGCATGTAAATACTGGATCACCTCTCTTATCATTTCGTCTGCACTAAGTGCTTTAAGCCGAAGAGACCCTCAAAAGAGAACAAAAAGGAGGAAAACTTTCAAAAAAATTGTAGTACCACGACCCTCGGCAATGAATAAAATGGTCTAACGACAAAGCTTCGTGTCATAACATAAATGAAAACAAGGTCAGCCCACAGTCACATGTTAGATGATGTGAACTCATGATTTTAGGGAGAAGAATAAGAGCTCAGTTTCTTTTGGGGATTAATGTTACGTTGATAATCTGAGAACAATTTAGGTTCCTTTGGGATGATATTTATTTGAGGATACATTATTTTAGAATTTATTTATATTATTTTGGAGGGTTATAACATTATTACTTTGAAAGTTTTATATATGAGAATGATAAAATGCAATTCCACTTCAATTCCACCGTAGGACCTTATTAGTGGAATTAGGATGTCACAATAACATTGAATT